>VYZU01083052.1:7226-32531 GCA_013401355.1 Ceyx cyanopectus | reverse complement strand
AATAATTATTTGTCAGATTTTATATTGCAATTATGGGATGGGGTTGTGGCCAAAGAAAAAATACAGAATTCAGAGAGAGGGATTTACTACAAATCAACCATACTGTGACTTACCAAAATCAAGAAACGTTTGCCAGTAGTATCCAAGACTAGATTAATCAGATACAAAAGATTTCACTTTTCCATGGAATCATACAACATAATCAGAAATGTTTCTCAGTAAGAGCCAGTGGTGCTTCTGCAACAACTGCAGAATGTCTGTGCCAAATTTTCACTTGCTCTTGTTGAACCTCATCCCATTGGCCTCAGCCCATTGACTCAGCCTGTCCAGGTCCCTCTGCAGCATCTCCCTGCCCTCCAGCAGATTGACACTGTCCCCCAACTTAGTGTCATCTGCAAACTTACTAAGGGTAGACTCGATCTCCTAGTAAGTGTAGACTTGATCCCCTAATCCACTTTAATGCAACCTGGCTTTAAACAAGGAGATGAAATCGTGTTGGGCTGTGACTTTCTGATGCATTTTGAAACTTGAAACCAGACACATATCCTTTAATGAAAGGCTTCTCTTAGAATTGTTGGTTTGGATAACTTTTGTTTGAGACATTAGGATTCAAATTGTTTTCCCCTAAATATTTATTCCTTCTTCCAACTGTTAGTTCTTGTTTGCCTCAACCCATAGTGGAAATTGGTTGGTAAGATGCATCTTTATTTTTCATGGAAGAAGCTGACCTAGATAATTAGGTTTGTTCTGGTGAAAGTTTGGCCATCTCATTTATAGTCTTTCCAAATTCTGTTTAGTACGAGTCTTTGTTTTATTGCTTATTTACCCAAATTACACTGAAAGAAGCACTTTTAATTGTACAGTAGGATAAAATGATCTTTACTGTCCAAATCTCACGAATATGATAATGTTAAACTCAGCTCTAGGGCTAGATCTAAATTTAATTTTAAAAGATGACTGAAGACATCTTATGTTTGAAGTAACTATATCAAGTTGATAGAAATGCAAAAAACTAGTTAAACTCTTGCAATCCAAGCTAGCAGGGGACCAAGTTGCTTATTCATGCATTGCATTTACTCTAGAACTCTCTTAACTGAAATCAGTTTGATTTCTTTCTTAATTTATATCTTCAGTTACAACAGATAGACACCCTACTGGACTGTAGTTGACTGAATTGCTACATAGAAATAGGAAAAAAAAAATCCATTATGGGTAATTTATAAAATTAAAAATTCATTTTGCTTTGTACATTGTGTGATCAGCTCAATTTCTAAACTTGTTTATGATTAAGAATTAGTTGAGGAAAAACTTTTATGACTACATTTCACTGTTTCCAAAGTTAGTGTTGATTTGCACACTGTCTTTTCCTTCTTTGACTGGATTTTCATAAAAGTATTAATATGAAAAATGTAATTCTAACAGTAGCATTGAAAGTGTGGAATTGATTTGTGGCATTCTGTAAAATTTTCTTAATCTTCAGTATTTTCTTTAAAGTCCTTAAACGTGCTTAAATAGCACAAGCAATCAAAAGCATAAGGACAGAAGCTAAATAAACCACTAATGCTATTTTTCTTCTGCTTCATCTAATTATTCCTAGGAGTTCTTCATTATTCCCCAGAAAGTGCTCTATCCTTCCATCTGAATTCAATTAATTCATCAATTAATCAGGAAAGCTGTATCTTAATGAGGCTCACCCACACAGTGACTTTCCACTCACTGCAGTTCTCATGTTAAACTCAGTAATTAGCACAACAATACAAGTTCATGTTTGTTTCTTTGAAAGATGTTCCCTTAAGGATCTTCTTGCAAATGAGCACTATGGTTCAAGAATTTTCTGCAGAGTAAATAAACTATAAAAGTCATGAACTGAGAGTGTTACCCACAGATATGGTTTCTGCATTATAAACAGGATGCATGAGATGGAATACGAAACAGAACTATAAAGGGAATGACTCTTCAAGAACAGTTCAAAAGGATAAACAAAATCTATTAGGGTGTGTCAATGGGAAGACATTAAATGCAAAGTTTCTTGTATTGGGTCCAGAATAGAGTTCAGATGACATGCTCAGAAAGAATCCGAGCTTTCAGTAAAATGAGGTAGTTACTGAAGGGATTGTCAAGGAGGAACATGGAGGAATATGGAAAGAGAGGAGATTTATGTGAAGCAATAGTATTATTGTTTTCTTCTTCCCATCTGAAGATCTGTCCATTTCAGTGAAACCACAAGGTGAACTAAAGGGCCTGTGTTAAATTTGTCACTGCCTTTAGAAAAATAAAATCTCCATTCTTACTGATATTAAAATTAACCACATAGCATCAAATCAGCATTTGTGTTGACAACTGGCTTGGAAAGATGCACTCCAGCTTTGGTGAGTTCAGGTGTTATGGTCTCCGGCTTTGGACCTCACTCTTCTGCCCAAGGTTGTTATAAGGAGAAGGGCTGTGTGAGCTGGATACCCCAGTTTAAAATAGCTGAAAAATGGTGTAAATTAAAAGAGCTGTCTGTGGTCTAATGCAGCAAAATGTTGGTTATGGTCATCCTCCTGTCCCCAGCAATGATAACCTCATGCAGAGGGGCACCTCATCTGTTCTCCAGATCTTTCAAAAATGGTGGAGTTTGGCAGAGCAACAACATTAGCCAGCTCATGGATTTGTGTGTGTTCAGTTCACACAAGTGATGTCTGACCCAATCCTCAACAACCAGTGGAGAGTCTTCCTCCTTCCAGGCTTTCACTCTTCCAGTGTCAGGTATTCCTGAGGGCTGCACTACAAAAGGGGGAAGCTGATACTTGTATATTCTGTGCTTGAGGTGCATGAGACAGCCAAAAAGTGAGATGTTTAGACTTCTCTTTAGAACTGTGAAAGGTTAGACAATCTCTTCTACAGCATCTGAAAAATTTTACATAATTACTTTTGGTCTGCAGAAGAATCTCAAAAATCTGTCAGTGTGTGTGCAACTTTGATGTTTCTTGACTTGTACCTTTTTTTTATAACTTCATATAAATAACTTCAAAATTTGTCTTCTTGGTTAGTAGTATTTTCCTACATGTGATGTGTTTTCTGTGAGGGAGGAAAACGGCTCTTGAATAATGAAATAGTAATCTCTTCAATCAGCATTAGTGAGAACTAGTTTACTGTGAGAATTAATGTGCATCATAGGCATGACAATCCTCTGGTTTTTGTATTTAGAGAGAATTTTCCTTTTATCTTGACAATAATAAAATGGGTTAGTATGAGATGACATCTAAAGCATCATCTAATCTGTATGATAATTTATATTAACTGTACTGTTATCTGCAGTATTTTTCTTATGGCACTCTATGTGGATTATTTGGAATACAGTGTATCTTCTAATATTTAGGTTAGGAGGCTGGAATTAAAATTACTGGATTCTGCTATTGCTGCTGTACCTGAATGTTGTCAGTCCTTGTGAATTTAATTTCAATAGTATATTTGAATCTTAAATTTTATATCCGATTATCTTATCTGTTGATTGTTTTAATGAGTTATACTTGAGTCATATTTAATATTTTTATTTTAATAACTTAAAATAGATTATTTATACAAATGTAAATGTAATGTTTCTATATGCATCTCTTTAATTCTCTTATAAATTGAATATTTTACACTACTATTTAAAATCATTAAAAAAAAAAAAAAAGAAAAATGAAACATGTCTCATTGTGGTGTGCTGCTTCTGGTAGGCTTGTCATAAAGAAAAATTCCAAATGAACAAAATTAGCCATTCAGCTGTTTACAGAACAAGCTACCAAAAAAAGTAATCTGCAACTGTGAAGTGGTTTGACTTCAACCACTGAAGAAGTGGTTGAAATTAACACTTAAGTGGAGAAATTAACATTTCATATGATAAAAAAAGTGTTCAGAAGGATTGAACAATTCAGGGAATTTCCCTTCCTGAAAAATTGCCCTTAGAATGTAAGCAGAATGAATCAGTGCAATTTAGTTATCATATTTGAGAGGTCACAGAATCACAGAATCACAGAAATTAGGGGCTGGAAGGGACCTAGAAGATCATCTAGTCCAACCCCCCTGCTTGAGCAGGATCACCTAGACCAAGTCTCTCAGGAACAGATCCAGGCGGGTCTTAAGTGTCTCCAGAGATGGAGACTCCACAACCCCCCTGGGCAGCCTGTTCCAGAGCTCTGGCATCCTCACTGAGAAAAAGTTCTTTCTTGTGTTGACCCTAAACCTCTTGTGCTCCAACTTGCACCCATTGCCTCTCGTCCTGTCATTGGACGACATTGAGAAAAGTCTGGCTCCATCCTCTCTACACTCACCCTTAACATATTTATAAACATTAATGAGGTCTCCCCTCAGTCTCCTCTTCTCCAGGCTAAAGAGCCCCAACTCTCTCAGCCTCTCCTCATAAGGGAGATGCTCCACTCCCCTAATCATCTTGGTGGCCCTGCGTTGGACTCTCTCCAGCAAATCTCTATCTTTTTTGAACTGGGGTGTCCAAAACTGGACACAGTACTCAAGGTGGGGTCTCACCAGTGCAGAGTAGAGGGGGAGGAGAACCTCTCTTGACCTAGCTGGCCACACTTCTCCTAATGCATCCCAGGATCCATTGGCCTTCTTGGCCACGAGGGCGCATTGTTGGCTCATGGTCATCCCCCTGTCCACCAGGACCCCCAGGTCTCTTTCTCCAGAGCTGTTCTCTAGTACATCAGCCCCCAGCCTGGACTGATCCATGGAGTTGTTGTGCCCCAGATGCAGCACCTTACACTTGCTCTTATTAAATTGCATTATTATAAAGAGGAGCAAGAGGTGTTAGTAATCCTCAGTTGCATTACAACCCCTTTGGTTTTGATACCTGCCTCAGAGTCCCTATAATGCTGGACTCATGTTTTTCATCTGTGGGGTGATATTCTGGAAGCTTCCTCCTGCTTCAGGGCCCATCACTTTAGGGTGGGGTCAGCTGCACCCACTATCTGTGGCACAAGGGTGAAAGAAAGACCTGAGGCTGTGTTAGAGGGATAATCCTATAGAGATAGCTCTTAGAAAGGTGTGTTTGTGGAGTGAATCTCAAGTTAATTGGTATCATGGGGTGATTTGTTCAAACTAAAGGGGATTTGGACTGGAATATTTAAATTTATTAATGAAATCAAACTTCAGAGATAGGCAAATCATGAAGATTTGGAAAAAAAACCCCAAACACAAACTACTGAATGGTATCTATTTATATAACAGGTTATGCATACATCATACATATATTGCATTCATGTCTAGTGCTGTTCTGACAAGTTTCTGTGAGCTGCTGGGGAGTATTACATGTTTGGCTGCTAATCTAGAGGTGAGCTACTTTACAGACCAGGGTATGCCAAAGTACAAAGGAAATTACTGAATCATAAGTGGCACTTTGTCATATTATGAATTTTGGAAGTCTGCTCTTTCAAGAATATCTGTTTCACTCTTGTGCATCTTTAGTATTTTGAGACTCCATGTACAGAGTTTTAAAATGGAGATAAAGTTAGTTTGTCCTCTAGAAATAGCCTCCATAGGCTTTATGCATATGTAGATTAATATTATAAAATGTCAAACTGAATTTAGAAGTGAATATTATACTGGTTAATTTAATACTTGCAGATAATTGTTGTTAATGCTAAAATCACAATAGTTCAGAATCCTGAAATTGAAATGCTATTGCAGACTAAACTGCCACATGGAAAATGTGGCTTGAAAAATAATCCTATCACTTTCCAGACAGATTCTTCAAAGACAGTATGCAAAAAGGTGATGCAAGTATATCAAAAAACAGTTAAAAAAATTTCAAACAAAGTAATACATTTAATCTACAAAATTTTTGTGTGCTACCTTCATTTATACACATGCTGTTCCACTGACTTCAATATTGTTCAATTTTAAACCAGAGGAGAATTTTTTAACTATTGTTATTATTATTATTATTATTTTAATGCAATCTTCATAGGTTGTGGGTTGGAGTTTTCTAATATCTGTCTCTGCTTTTTCTGGAGAGAAAAATCTTTGTTATATAAAAAGACATTATGTCTGTGATGACCTGTATGGTTGTCTAATTTCCCACAAGCACAGCTTCTATAATTTTTTAAGTCCTGTGTAGTATCTTAAAAATCCAAGGGATTTTGGAATTAAAGAATGTCCATGTGACTTTTGAGTAAAGAGTTCTCTGTGCTATATAGAGAGTGGTGGTGCATGAGAACTGCAGTTACAGTTTACATTAGGAATGAAGCATGGAGCCAGATAAAGTCAGTGATCATCCCTCAGCCCAGGTTGGAGGCATAGAAACCGCTGAGAACAGCCATTAATGAACTCCACAGATGCATGCAATAAATACAGGATGGTATATTATGCATGCTGAAGTGTATATTAAATTGGCATAATTTTTTCAACACTTCTTGTTATGGGAAAATTATTTCAAAGGGTTCTGCTGTCTTTAGGGAAACGCAGTAATTTTAGATCCTGAATGGTTTTCCCTTGAACTGTGAGCAATTGGCCTTGAGTGGCAAAGGAAATGGCAAAGGGCAGCAGCCAAAGCTACTGGGAAACAGCTGATGTCTGAACTTTTTTTACCAAAAGTAGAGCTGCAAAATGATTAAAATTAATGTTTACATATAGAGTGATCTGATCCAGATCTTCCACAGATGTAGATCAGTCTATCAGTGATAGACAGTGCTGTTCCTCTGACTTACACCACTATAAAATGTCTAGAAAAATAATAGTCAAAACATCTTTACTCAATGGTTTTTCTTCAGCTGAAGATCGAGATGCTGAGTCATCTTTAGTTTTACATAAGGTGGCTCTGCTTCATTGCCATTACTCTCTAGCCTCATGGTTGTGTCTACAAAGAGAATCAGACCTGTTCATGTTGTCTCATTTTAAATTATCTTCCTTGATTATTTGGTACTAGTATGATACTCTCAATGACTGCAATTGCTGTTGTAAAAGAGCCCAAGACAACAAAAACAAAACAAACAAACAAACAAAAACACACCAAAAAAAAACACACACAAAAAAACCCCAACCCTACAAAAAACCAACCAATCAACCAACCAAACAAAAAAAACCAACCATACAAAAAAGTCAGATAATTTACTGGTTTCACAAGTCTGTGTGCACCAAAAAACCCCCAAAGGTCAACTGGATGTGTGAAAGACTAATTTGAAATGATTTTATAAAGTAGTGTACTGAACACATATATCCTATGATCAATTGTCCACTGCCTATCTGGAAGTTCAGAAAATAAGCAGAGAAAAGGATAGCAATGGTGCACAAAATTAGTTCAAGATCTAAGTTTTCCTCTAATTAGTGTTTAGCTGTTGAAGTTGCAGCTGCCAATGATGCTAATACCAGGTTCCTTTACCAGGAGGACCAAGGAATACAGGTTTGTATTGAACAAAATGCATCAGTTTTGGACTGAACTGACTGCATCAGTGGATAAGGGATGACCTGAGAGTACCCTGCATATTGTGATATATGAATAATATATTTTCTTGTGGGGAAAATGGTCATATTTTTCCTGGGAGGTTAATTTAAGTATTTTTGAAATATATTAATTAATATAATAATAATGAATGAAATAGTACATTAAATATGAAGTATCTTTAGGATGTTTAATTTATTTAATAATAAATTAAAATACATAAAATATACATGCGCGTAGATATGGGAGAAAAATACTCTGTAAGATCATTCTATTTCAGAAGCTTTAATTGGCATAAAACTGTTTTCAGGAGCAGTCTTCAGAAGAGAAAATGCTGTGGGACATTCAGCAGGCTGAAGGTTCATTCCTTGACTTTGGGTCATCAGAAACACTTTAGAATGTTTGGAATTCTATTTATTTATTTTTCCATCTACTGAATTGAATTTGAACAAAAGAATAATAAAAAAGCAAGTGTATATAATCATTAAATGCATGTGTCTGAATTGCAGTTTGGCTGAAGACTTTTTGCTTTTTATTAAATTTCTTTCTTCCTAACAGTGTCATGGGAGAACTTTATAATTTTTAACAGGTTTTTCAGAGTTGTTTTTTCATACCAAGCGAACCTCAATACCTCCCTATATGTTCCTTCTTTTGTGTAAAATTGCATCAATTAAACCTTATGTTTTACTGCTGCTTGTAGTTGTTTTATATATGATAGTGACACTTTAGCTCTGCAGTCAATAGGAGTTTAGCCACTGAGCATTCCTGCAATTTTCCTAAGCTGTGGTAGGGTCTAGGGCCTTTTGTTATAAACAGGAAAAAGTCTCAGTGCTCAGCAAAATCATTAAACACATTTAAATTCCTAAGTGTCTCTTTCATCACAGAACCAATTATTATGATAAAAAAAAATAAAAATTGAGTAACTTTTTGTGTGTTGGATGAAGTCTGCTTTTAATTAGATTGATACTAGTTTCACATAATTATCCTGCATAGACTATAGAATTAGCATCAAAAAAAGACCCCTGAGCAGAAACTGAACAATAACTTTTGTTATGAATGAAATTGATACCACTGTAATTTAATAAATACCACAGTAAATGTATCAAGTTATTTTCAAATAAGGTTTCACCAAGTGTGCTGTGCCTACACACATTCTTGCATGGACATTTTGCACTAGTTGTCTTCATAATCTATTGCTTAGTTAGAATATTCTCCAAGATTAAATGAAATAACTAAAATATTAGCTTTCAATATTAAACAAAAAAACCCTCAACCCAAAACAAAAACAAAATACCCATCACATGTCTGTTTATCCTCTTCACATTTTTAAACAGAATAAACTAGAATTCCCAGGGAGATAAATTAATCTGTAGTAAATATGTATGACATAGTTTAAAAAGCAGATTGTGAAAGTACTCTTCTGATGAAAAACACAGAACGTTTTGTGCCAGATTATCCTAAAAATCCCTAATGATGCAGGATTCAGCATCAGCTGTATAAATATTACTCCATACAAAATATTTATATTCATAAATAAACCTTTGAATAATAGAGAGGAAATGTATTAGGGGTGTTTCAGTGTATGTTTAGCTGATATGTCATCCACATATTTTACTCATGAAAGATGATTTAAAGTGCTTTCCTGATTAAGGGTGGTTTTGAAGACCACAGATTGACTGAGTTGTGGTTGGGTTCCATCCCTGGATATCTAGTGTGTTTGTCAAACATTCCTTGGTTGCCCATATTCAGAATGAATTTAATTATTCTTTTAAAAACAGAATTCACATTTACTTAGCAATCGTTTTATTTTGTCCCAGGAGTGGACAAAACACCTAACAGAAGTGGGTGTTTGTTTTATTGCTCGTGACAGGAGGAAAATGCAAATTGCCTCATTTTAGAAACATAACTTAAGATTTCCTAAGTTAGGGGTCTGGGTTTTCTGTGCTCAACCAAAAAAAGTGAAACTCTTCCAGAGAGCACCCTAGAGCCAGACTGAAGCTTGGGTACAATAGAATGTTTCCCAGAGAGCTCTCTATTGTATATGGACTCTAAGTCAGAAATGCCTGACTTTTAGTAGTCTGTATTTAGACAACTATTTGTAAGTCTCTTTAATGATACATATGTAGAGATTTTTTAGATTCCAGGCAGGCTTGATGTCATTTGCTGTTCAATGCAAATAAAAGCATTTTCTACACTGGAATATCACTGTTTAATTAAAGTGATAAAAAGTAGCTCAGGTTTGTGTCCAACTGGAAGTTGTTTTTTTTAATGTAAGGTTCTCCCACAGCTGGCTCAGCTTCAGTGAGCAGAACTACACAGAGTTGGGCCTGGAGGTTCTTCCCTCCCTCTACTCTGTGCTGGTGAGGCTCCATCTGGAATATTATGTCCAGTTTTGGGCACCCCAGTTCCAGAAGGACAGAGAACTACAGGAGAGTCCAGCGCAGGGCACCAAGATGCTGAAGGGAGTGGAGATCTCCCTGCTGAGGAGAGGCTGAGAGAGCTGGGGCTCTTTAGCCTGGAGAAGAGGAGACTGAGGGGGGAGCTCAGCAGTGTCTGTCAAGATGTTCAGGGCAGTGTAGGGAGGATGGAGCCAGACTCTGCTCAGTGCCATCCAGTGACAGGACAAGAGGCAATGGGAGTCAGTTGGAGCACAAGAGGTTGAGGGGAAACAGAAGGAAGAACTTGTTCCCAGTGAGGGTACCAGAGCCTGGCAGGGGCTGCCCAGGGGGGTTGTGGAGTCTCCTGCTCTGGAGACATTCCAGCCCCCCCTGGATCTGTTCCTGGGTGACTTGGTCTAGGTGCCCCTGCTCTGTCAGGGGGGTTGGACTAGATGATCTTCTAGGTCCCTTCCAACCTCTAACATTCTGTGATTCCGTGATTCTGGAGTTGCAGAAGGCACAGTGATGCTCACTGGCTCCATACTCTGACAAGGAATCTGCTCCAGATACCACCTTACTTTCCAATTTGAGTTTCTATAATTTCATCTCTGTTCTACAGAAGAAAAAGGAAACCCCGTGTATTGAATGTAGTTTGTAGAGTTTTGGTCATGCCAGGTATAAATGAATGCATTTGAAACACTGTGGATGTGTCTGAGAAAGGTTTCTTGCTGTGTAAAGTCTTTTAGTACTCAAATCCAGGCAGGTCAGCAAGTGGTGTTCAGTGTCTTGGTCAGCACTCAGTTGCAGAATAGCCTGTGACATTAAGTGAATACTTTGATAGTAATCAAAATAGTACTATATTTATATTCCATAATATATAGAAGGCTCTGGGGATACTTTAACATTTCTTATACAAAGCTTTTTAGTGCAGTTTTTCAGTGTATAAAGGGAGCTTATAAAAAAGGCAGAGAAATATTTTACCAAGGGTTGTACTGACAGTACAAGGGACAGAGGTTTTAAATGAAGAGGGTAGGTTTAGGCTGCATATAAAGAACATATTTTTTTCTAATTTTTTCTGGTGAGATAATGGACCAGGTTGCCCAGAGAAGCTGTGGATGCTCCTCTCTGGATGTGTTCAAGGCCAGGTTGGATGGGGCTTTGAGCAACTTGATCTAGTTAAAGATGTCCCTGCCCATGGGAGCAGGGTTGCACTAGATGATCTTTAAAGGCCACTTCCAATCCAAACCATGCTATGATTCTATAAGGCCTTTGTGTTTCTGTGTATACAGGGAGATAGAGCTTTTAGTCTTCCATTTTAGGGGAGAAACAATCTATAAGTGTTTTTATTTCCTAACCATACAGAAAGTCTAAATGACTTGAGTTAAACTAAATAGTTATATGCTGAATGTTTGCTTTACTTGATGTCCTAATTTTTATCACTTTAATGAATTATGTAGAGACGTCACAATCGTTTATCTTCATTTTTTAAATATATTGTATTAGTTAAGTGTCTGGACCCTTTTAATCTCTCCTCTGGAGCACTGAAAGGGAAGTAATTAATTATGACATTTAATTTGCATGGAGATAGCAAGTCATGAATATGTTTCAAGGCAGAAATAATGGTGTGTTTCTGAAGTGAAAATGCCTAAATCAAACATTTCTGGTGTTTTGTTGAACAGATATATTCATAAATCATCAGAGTTACACATGAGAATAGTTCTTTAAGCTCGTTAAGAACCATGGGGATAAAATTTAACAGGAAATTGAACATTTTAGAAGATACATCTAGCACCTTCTGTTTTGGCTTTCAATTTGCATAAACAAGAATAACTCAGAAGAATTTCAGTATGACCTTCTGAGTCCTAATCAGACCTGCAGTCTTGTTCCACTCTTCTTGTTTTGTGAGTACTGGGAATTTCTGTGAGTTTTCAATGATTAAGCTAAGATAGTGCCTTAATTTTAAATAGTAAATTCCTAATTCTCTTCAGTAGTACACATTAAAAGAACCAATTTCTTTTAGATATTTTGTTTCAGAGCGATAGTATCAGACAAAAAAAATATTCAAAAATAATCTTTGAATAATTTGGAATACTTTGCTAATGATTAATAGAAAATTGGTTTTGTTTCCATTCAGATCTACCAGGTTGTAAAAAAAAATTAAATAATTGCTTTAAATCTTACCAAAAATAGCTACCAGCTTGTTGTAACAATATTTTCTTGATGTATCTTCTTGGTGATGCCTGATGACAGGACAAGGGGCAATGGGTGGGAGCTGAGGCATAGGAAGATTCATGTAAACATGAGGAGGAATTTTTTCACTATGAGGGTGATGGACACTGGAACAGGCTGCCCAGGGGGGTTGTGGAGTCTCCTGCTCTGGAGATATTAAAAACCCACCTGGATCTGTTCCTGGGTGACTTGGTCTAGGTGCCTCTGCTCTGGCAGGGGGGTTGGACTAGATGATCTTCTAGCTCCCTTCCAACCCCTGAAACTCTGATTCGTGATTCTGTATTTCTCTGGTTTAAGACTGGCATCTACTGGTAAACTTTCTGCAGAAGCTGAGCCACAGGATAACAGCTTTCTTGTTTTGGTTATTCTACAGATTACAGGGTCCACAGGGTTTATTTCATTTATTTGTAGGGGTAACCATCACTTTATAAAGAAATTACAGTAGTCTGGAGTGTGTCTAATGTGGAGCAGCTCTCTCTTCAGATTCAATTTATGAATACATGTCTTTGATTTAATGGAGTATGATTTCAAATTGATAGCTGATTTTGCACTGCAGTTCAACAAACTGTTTTCAGTATTAGCCAGGATGTAATTTTTCACTGAAAATACCTTCTCAACAGGTGCAGTAGTGCTTTAAAATGCCAACAGATATTCAATGGATGGTCTGATATTTTTAGGCCATGCCCAGTGATTATATTTAATGGTTGCTCCTTGATTCAAGGTGCAGTTAATCTCAACTAAGTATATTATATATCTCAAAAATAGATATGGATATAACAGCAAATGAAAACTCTATCTAGGTGCTAACAGGATAGTTCTGAAGTTGATAGCTTCTGCCTTCCATGTGTGTGCATTCATTTTGTCTTTGAAATAATGGCAAGAAAGATTTTCAGATTAAATTCATGCAGATACTGTAGTGGTGGGTTGATTTCGACTGGCTGCCAGAAAGCCACAAACCTGCTTCTTGTTTAAGGCCCCAGGGACTGTAAACACATGGTAGGTGTAGACTCTGTAGACAATGCAGCTCTTTAATTTACAAATAATATTCTCCTTCTTCTGTAGGATTTATTTGTTCCTTTTACAAGCCAAAAGCAAAGCTAATACTTGGAATTTCTTATACTTTATGTTGAGCAGTTGCCAAAGACTGTTTTCTCTAAATTACAAGGCTGACATAGACTAGAGTCTGTGCATTTCAGGTACCTACACCCTGCTCCCCCACCCCAACTCTGTTCCAGGACAGACTTGTTCCTTTTACCATTTATTTTAATGAAATAACATCATTAAATCACTAGTGGGGTTTTCTTTGTTTGTGGTTTTATTCCCCGCAGAATTGAACCACTTACCTGCCAAAATGCTAACTTGCAAGCAACTTCTTGATTAACTTGCCTGACACATACTCAGATTTTTCCTGGATTTACTTCTCACCTCATTTTGGAATTAATCCAGCTTTAAGGCTGAGGCATTATTATGTGCATAGATATGATGTAATAACCTGAGGTTAAAGAAGTCTCATTTAATAAATGTGCACATGTCATGGATGTTAATAAAACCATGGTCAGGTGAATACTAATGATAATTTTTGACTGGGTTAAGTAACTGTCTTGTAACTCATAATTACCAACTCTAGGTCAGCATTTTGATGCCTTCTTAGTTGGACCTTATAGGTGGCCATGATTACAATTCTCTTCTGTTGAAATGTAAAGTAAAATCAAATTAATTTTAGTGTCCTTGCTCAAAGATAAAATATTTCATTTGAAGAAGAGGTAAAACCTTAAGTGCTGCATAGTAATGAGTAAGTGAAAGGTTAGTGTTGGAAGGCCAAGTGCCTGTGAATGACAAACAAAACTCAGACTAAAAGATGAAGCCTCTGAGATCCTTTCAAGTCGTCTGAATATCACTCTAGGAACATAGCCCTGTCAAAACTGAAATTCTTGGAGAAATTTCCAGTGACTAAAATTAAACTGGGACCCTGTGGCTCTAGAAATGTCAGAGGGACAAGGCAAAAACTACAGAGATCGGGAAAACACATGGTTAGGAAGAATTCCTCTAAATAGCATGGGTTATGGCATCATTATTATGATGAGAAAGCATTGTGCTTTCTAGGTCTAGGTACATCCATTTTTATGTTAAGAACTATGGTCCTTCAGATGAAATTTATGCAGTGATGAGTGGAGTCTGATTTTGCACCTGCTTTTACCACATGCAAACGAGTCTGAAATTATTTGACTTTTGTTATTGCAGGCTATTTGAAATTGAGGTGATTGCCTTGACATTCACTCTCATTCTGACTGTGAGGAAGAATTACCATGTCCAACAGCATCTTTCCAAATAACACCAAGTTTCCCGGATTCTCTATTTTCAGATGTTACAATTTTCCAGCAGTGATTTTAAACCTCTTCATTATTGACACATGTTCTTTGTCTTAATTCTAATTTAGAAGGTAGAGTGTCTGTTTGGAAATTATGCTATGTCTGTACTTCAGACAAAATGTCCCCAAGACAATTTTTTGCAGTGATGTTATGAAAAGAATTTTCTCATTTTAATGCTTATTTATATGAGGAATATATATGCTCATATTTGCCTTGCAAAGAAATATAATCACTTCTATTTCACAATTTCACTGATATATGATTCTTAATCAGGAGCTTCTTAGAGGAGAAAATCTTTTTACTTTCTTAGACATATCACTAAAGACTCAAAAAATTCTTCCATGATTATGACTGTAAGTGCATTTTCAAAGATCAAGATCAAACCAATCCTGTTGTCAGAATGTGATTATTTATTTTTTTTTAAGAAATCAAGACTATTTTATATATGTTACAGGGAATATGTCTAGATTATTAAGAGGTAGATGTCTGAGTTTATGAGATTTTCAACAGGTACATAAAATCAGTTGTAAAATTATCTCCTCTGGAAACTGTCATACACTTGAACATCCACATTTGCTGCTGCTAATTTAATTCATAAAGATAGAATATATGTTAAATAGCTTTTATGAGCTTTCCTTTTGTCAGGATCACTCTCTTCCTAATCTAGTGGTGAAAAAACTGTAGGTGTTTCAATTTAAGCAATAACATAGAGACCCTGAGGCTGCTATGTCATATGCATACTGTAATGCATGTTTCCAAAATCATAGAATCATAAAATATACCCTTCATATAATTGGAAACATTAATAATCTCAGTCTTCTCAAGACTAAACAGCCCCAGTTCCCTCAGACTTTCTTAATAATTAATAATAATTATAATAACTGCTTGATGAGTGCTTTGAAGAAATTTTTGCTTCCTGTTGGAGTTTTTCTTCTTCCTTCAGAGGGTGGCTATACAATCTTGATTCAAAAGTTGTTTTTTTATACATCTCCACTGATGGCAACCACATCCCTGGGCGCCTGTTCCACTGCCTAACCACTCCCTCCTTAAAGAATTTCTTCCTAAGAGGAAATTTCTCACTGGATGTGGGGAGGAAGAGGCACCTAGTGAGTGTTACATGACTACTGTCTGAAGATGTTTTGGATCAAAGTCTGCAGTGAAGACTGATGTCTGACAAAACCTTGTTTGGGGAACTTAGGTATGGGGATATAGAGCCAAATTGCTTTTTCTAGCTGTGTTTCTGTGTCTGTAGTAAGTTACTGAGGTAAAAGAATAAAACTAATGGATCCAGGATAAGAATGTCTATTTCTAGTTATCAGAAAGGCATAGACCTGTATTGTTCCTGCTAATTATGCTAGCATTAGAAGAGCTTAATTGCTGATCTTATAATCTTAGATAGCTTGCAGAAAGTGAGAGAAAAGGCTTATGTCAGAAAGTTTCAGGCAGCTTTCCAGAGCTGCAGTGGAAAGTGTTTATGGGAAGAGAGGGACTTCAAGCAGGGCCTGGCAGTTCAGAAGATTTGTGTGGAAAAAGATATAGTGCTACTCCAAAGGAGTCCAAGCCAAATAGCCCTTTGTATGACTGTTAAAGTGTGATGATTTGAAGCTGAACGCACCTCTCTGAACCCAGATGCTGTGTTCTGAGTAGTCAAGAGAGTCCATAAGATTACTAGGCTTGTCTTTGCCTCAGAAAGCCATGTAAAAATTAGAATTAAAAGCATTTTTCTCTTCACTGTCCAAGGATTCCATAACCATAAATTAACATTAAAGCTACTTTGAGCAGATACCTTTGGAAATAAACAACTGACACCAGCCCAGATTAATATCTATGATGTCACAGGCTGCAAAGATGTTTCAGATTTTTTTTGAACAAAAATCCGACCTGTAGGTTCAGTTTCTACAGTTCTTAAACATCTGATTAATTTAAAGAGAGGATATCAGCATTAATAAAGCTACTAAGTAATGTAGATTAAACATAGGCAAGAGAATAAAATTAATGGTGCTTATGTTTCCATGTAAGATTTAATGTTTGTTCCTGGGAGAGTGAACTTGATATTTCGGTAGCAAATATCTATTTGACTTCTGAGAGACTTTAATTTAGCTGAGCATATGTTACAAATAAAAAAAAATATTTGAATTATACTGAAAGAAAAAAGACTCATTACTTTAATTAAGATCACAATTAGGTTTTCTCATTATCTTAATTCACTGAACTGCATTTCTGTTATAGGCATCAAAAAATTATATTATTCTGTGTGTTCAGTGTACACAGTACTGGAAAAAGACATATAAAGTTTATAGGAGATTGTCTCCTTTGTATAAATAAGAAGTAAAGCTATAAAATAAATCCAAAATTGAGAGAGAATTCAGAGAGACAGCAAACTTCTGCTATAACTCATATATACATTAATGTTTGGCTTTAATGAATTAAGGGAAAAGAAGCATAAAAATATAGTAGTTATGCCATACTTTATATATATTTATCTAATGGATTCCTTTAAAACTATATATACATATATAAATGCATATATTCAGCTATATTTGAAACAAAACCAAAAAAAAAAAGCAAAAATCATAATGTCTGGACTGTTGAAATAGAGAGGGAAATCCAGTTGATAAAATCTGAGATATTGTAGTGAGAAGCTTATTTGTGCTCTTTTACCTCTCCCTAGCCATCTCTTCTGCAAATAATATCTTGGCCTATCTGAACCTCTCGACTTGGCTACTTTCAGTTGCCATTTTTTCAATTAATCTTTCCATATAGCTATTTCTTAGTATGCTCTCAGGTTTAAACACTGAAGTAACCCCACTGGATCAAATTAGAATGCTTTTGTCCTTTAAATTTAGTGCATCGTTAACTTTTCAGAGGATCAAGATAGCACTTAGTTCTCTGAGTGACTCTTCTAGAAATTTAGAAGCAGCATTCAGAAAGCAAAAGGAGACAATATGAAATATAGAACCTCTTAAGTGTTTTTGAGGCTGAAAAAAAACAGCTTGGGTTATTCTATAATTTAATCTGAAGAAAATGTTAAATTGCATTGCAAAGTCATGGAAACCCTCCATATTATTGCCCAGACTGTTGTATATAAAACTGTTGAGACCAAAGACTAATTATTTGCAGCACAGGCTCTTAAGTGATTAAAAAACTGAGATAAACTGAAGCCAAAGCAATTTTGTTGCACTTTTAAATGCAGAGAACCATCACTATGAGCAGAGCTTAGTTCCCTTATTTTTCTTCTCATAGCTATAAATAGGAAATGTGATTTGTAAATGAAAACCTTCATTATTCATTTGTGGTTTGTTATACACACAAGCTAAATCTGTCCTTTCATATGATGCAGAATAAAGATCCCTGTCAGCTGTAATTGCTGTGTGTGGAAGACAAGTGCTACATTACTTTTCTGCAGTGCAGTGAATGTTTGCCATGTTTAATAGAAAAAAAAAAAAGAAAAATAAAATACTTTCCCATGAAATATTCAATATGGTGAGGCTAAATGCTGTCATCCCTTTCTCATTCTTCACTGTTAAGAGTTTGAAATCTCAAGGTATTTATTCCTTTTTGTGAGTAGGGTTTTTTTTGACTTTTTTTTTTTTTTTTTTTCAGCAGGCACATATGTGTATTCAGTATCACACACTGAATATATAGAGACACCACAAACTGTCAGGGACCTTCAGCCCAGGTCTTGTCAACCACTGGGAATTGTGCAATAATCAAATAGGATCCATAGAACATCCCATCTTCATGTCCTGACATAATGCAACTAGAAAATGCTTAAAATCAAGCAATAAGAAAAAATACCCACTCTTGAAATGTACCAAAGGAAGAGAACAAAGGACATCAGTTTTCATTAGCATAGCAAAGAAGTTAGAGACTCCAGATAGCAAATGTGGTGAGGGGGTCAAGCCAGAGTTAGTGAAGCTGATCTATCAGCTAAGGCTGTGATAGATCTACCATCTTGAAACCTGTCTGTCTGTGTTATCTCCTCAGAAAATTCCCTCCCCACTCCCAAAATTCTAGAAATGATACACTGAAGGGAGTATTATAGGAGGGATCTTTTCTGAATGCTGCAGGAAACTGAAAAGCACAGGATGAATGTAGTCTAAATATGATGTAAAGGGACAGTAATCCAGTTTTCTCTTGGATCCCCTGGGCAATGCCAATTTAAACAGAAAATACCTTTAAAAGGGAAAAAAAAAAAAAGTCCTATATTTGATACAGATCTCCTGGGCAAAAGCAGGTATTTGGTATTCAGATAAATATTAGTGGAACCCCACAGTTTCCAGAATGGTTTGCTGAATGTTAATTAAATGCTTACATTTGGAATGAAAGCTTTGGTGATGCTAGAAATTCATGACTCCCTGGAGTGCTGTCATTCATAAAATGATTACTTCAGAATTTTTCCACATCTACAATCATTCTTACAGAGCTGAGATACATTAGAGGGCTTCTTGGACCCAATATTGAACATAATAACTTCAAAATTATTTTCAAAATTTAGTTTTTATTAAGATCCATGGACTTATATTTACTGCATGAAACATCATGGCTAAACGGGATAAATGCATGATATAAAGTGTCTAGTTTAATAAGCTCAGAAGTTCATCTCCCTTTCCCTGTACTATTCAAGTTTAGTTATTTTAATAAACAGTATTAAAGTGCCTAGAAATACTTACTTTGCTCTGTGTCCACAAGATGTCACTGTGGATTTCTAATTCACTTCTGTTACTCCCTGCCTTAGAGCATTTCTGAAAATAATGGTGACCAACTTGGTAACTCATTCTGCAGAAATTTCCTTCAAAGCTGAAAGGTGTATTCATCATGTAAACATCACATTATTGACCTGCATCCCATCTTTCCCAGTTAAAGAGACGTTTGAATCGGACTGTTTTTTTCTAATCCTTCCTCAGAAAAGAAATGCTAAGCTATGGATTTGTCTGTTGAACAGCAGAGAGCAGTGAAGCTTCTCTGACAGCTGACACAGGGCTGGGGAGACTGAGCAATACAAGATTTTTCTCAGTGTTATCCACTCTGAAGCAGAAATAAGATGCTAATGGCTTGAGGTTGCAAAAGCTAACTCAGAAACAAGGCTTGTTAAGGTAGGATCATTGCAGAGTTAATGTAGCATGGTGATTTAAAAAAAAACCCAACCCTTTAAAATTAATATTTCTGCATTGGCCTGAATTGCTTCTTGTGGGTGCTTACATGCAGCTCAGTTTAATTGGTTATCTCAGTGTAACAATTTTTTGGCAGCAGGTGCTGCATATTCATCTCCTTCTGTTGAAAGCCTATTAAGCTTGATATTTTAGTTCAGGTTGTTTACTGTATCTTGCTCTTTACATATCCCTGTAGTGGGGGGGAAAGCCAGCAGAAATTTGTAAGCTTTCAACGCTGTTGCTTAAATCCCACTGAATTTCATCTGAGTTGCCAGCTTTTGCTGGGGAGAATTCAATTGACCTTAATACTATGGATATGTAGCACATAAGAGGCATTTAATCAAGTCTCACACATCACTGCTTTGAAAGCCTGCTTGAAAACTCTAAAAGAGATCCTGATAACATTTTATTAGAATGCGTTTTTTAATCAAAATAGTTTACTCCATGCAGCTAGACAATTTACTTTTTTTCTTTGGATAATTGTGTTAGAATGCATTTCTTGGTAGACAACTTTATAAGTAATATTCTTTAAGTGAGAGTTGAAAAGAAACTCTTGGAACCAAAATTATGATAGGTCTACAGAAAACATTTTCTAGCAGCATACATAAAAAAGATGTTAGTGATGTGCCTGGTATAGCAAAACTTGGTTTTATTTCAACTGTGCCTCTCAGGGTAAGGCAAACAGCAGGGAATCTGCATCTATTAAAGACAAAGCTGCTTTTTCTAGGCAATTACAGAGAAGTTTAAAAATGTATCCCTTGCCTACCATAAGGAAGATCACATTTCTTTTAAGTGAACATGGAAGTGAAATATTACAACAAAAATGTTAAAGAATAATTCAGGCTGCAAATAATTCAGGCTGCAAACATAAAATATATTTTAATTATGATTAATAAAATATGTTTTATTTTACTATTACACTACATCCAGATGAACCAATATTTTCTTTAGTCTGTTTTTTATATATCTTTTTTTTTTTGGTGTAATTGCAGTTCTAGTCATCCTTAAATGTAGACTGCTGTATTAGTGGATAAAGGATAAACTGGGAACTAGAGGTGTGAGAGTCTGCAGAAATAATTTCATGTTTATTGCACTGTGAAAACTGCACTGTTACTTAAGATTATGAGATAATAGATCTCAGATATTTCTGTGGGAAAAGTCTTTGGAAATGGCAAAATGAAAAAGCTAACTAAAAATTTGACTCTGAAGTTTTATGATATTTTATTATTTATTATGTGACTGGCATGTTTCCAATATTTTTATTAGAGAAGCTTTCTCTCTGCCATGGTTTCGGGTCAGGGCAGCCCTCAGACTGATAACAGATGCTCTCTTTTAACCCCCCTCCTTCCCCAAAGGGGAAGAGAAAGGGAATAAGGGAGAGAGACTTAGTGATTAGAAAAGGAAACTAGAACAGCTTTAATGAAAATGAAAATACTAATAATAAACAGATTATATACAAATATGCACAAAATCAGTACCAGACCCAACCCCCCTGATGGTAATCCCATCACCATCACTGATGATGTGGAGTTGGCACAGGGAGACTCCCAGCCTGGGCCCTGCAGCAGCTGGGAGCTGGGGTCAGGAGCTGGATTCTGGCACTGGGGTCAGGAACACACTGATCAGGATGGAAGGCAGAATGGACAGAGTCCTGCTTGGTGCTCCAACAGGAGAACCCCTCAAGAGAATGACAACAACAATGCTGAGAGCAACACCAGCCCTAACACCAGCCTGACCCTTCAGATCCCTCAGCTTTCTATACTGCATATGACATCTATGGGCTGGAATCCATCGTTGGTCAGTTGGGGTCACCTGTCCTGTCCACTCCTCCCTGCAGGTGTGGTATTTTACTTTCTGCACCCCCAGTGTGGTGCACAAGATCTAGCAGTGGCCTTGGTCTGCATGCCAATCCTTTGTAGTAACCTTAACCATGGGGTGTTATCACTGCTAGAAGCAGTCACTGCCTGTGAGAACAGGCTGCTAACTTCAGAAAGTGCAGTTAATGAGAAGAACTGAGCTGGAAAGTAAAATCACTGAACAGAGCTTGTTCAGTTCTCAGAGTCCTTTTGTTGAGGAACTTAGGAGTAGATAACATGGAAATTTCCCAAGTTGGGAACATAGTAATTTGTTCTTGTGGTCTCACTGACTCAGATGAAACAGGAATAACTTGGGATTTCAGCCCATGCAAACATATTTTGTTTCGTTAAAACATTATAGAAGAAAATGTCAAGTGTAGAGTATAATTCATGTCAGAACCATGTGTTCTCCTTCCTCAGCTGAATCATTAGTCTGGTTTTGCTGTAGATTCAGTCTTTGCTACTGAACACTTGTGTTTTCTTGTTTGAAACAGGATCCCTGTGACTGAAAAACATGATTCTGTGATGATAACTTTTATGGCCCTTTATAACCTAGATAAATTCACTGTATTTGGCAAGTATATGTGTATATACTGGTTTTGGCTGTTCTTTATCTCTGTTTTTTGTTGTTTTGTTTTGTTGGGTTTTTTTTTAGCATATGTTAGGAAGTAGGATTCTCCCATCAGTAAATCCATGGCTAGTTTCAGATACAAAAAAAAAAAAAAAAGACAGTTCAGAAAAATAGCCTTCAGTTTCTGTAACAAATAAAAATATTAAGATGCTGCTGTAAACAGTAGCCAGATAGACTACCATGTGTTGACAGATGTTAGGAGCTAAAGGCCAGATATATACCCCAAACCTTTAAGTTCATCAGAACTATATTGACCCAGTCTGGGACTCTCCCTGTGCCAACTCAACTGTGTGATGGTGATGGAATTACCATCAGGGAGGTTGGGTCTGGTACTGGTTTTGTGCATATTTGTATATAATCTGTTTATTATTAGTATTTTCATTAAAGCTGTTCTAGTTTCCTTTTCTAATCACTAAGCCTCGCTTCCTTATTCCTTTTCTCTTCCCTGTTGGGGAGGGAGGGGTGTTAAAAGAGAGCTTCTGTTATCAGTCTGAGGGCTGCCCTGACATTAAAACATGACACCAAGTAACCCTTATCCCCTGATGCCCTGGAGATGACTGGATTGGAGGTCTGTGACTAGTGGAGTCCCCCAAGGGTCAGTGCTGGGTCCAATATTATTCAATATTTTCATCAATGACCTGGACGAGGGGGTAGAGAGCACCCTCAGCAAGTTTGCTGCTGACACCAAACTGGGAGGAGTGGCTGACACAGCAGCAGGCTGTGCTGCCATCCAGAGAGACCTGCACAGACTGGAGAGGTGGGCAGGGAGAAATTTAATGAAATTTAACAAGAGCAAGTGTAAGGTGCTGCATCTGGGGAAGAACAACCCCATGGATCAGTAGAGGCTGGGGTACACAACCACCCACTACTAATCTCAATAAATGTTTTGATACCATCAAGACCTTTCTTTTTGTTTTAAGTTTCACTCTGAAATGAGATTTGAAAGTACTTTCTGTTTATTATAGATGTGGACTGCTTTGGAGAAGACTTTGTGTTTGAAATGAAAAAGTCAGATCTCTACTATTTATAACTGTGCTAATGTGTGTAATAGTTTCTAATCATGTAGACTGTGGTATCCATGCAATATGTTGCCATTTCAGGGTTGCCTTTCTGCAGGTTCTTTTTTGAGCTACTTAGTGCAATGAGACATAGCACAACTGAGGCAGAACTCGTACTGACATTACTGGCAACTGTCACACTTGCTGTGCTGATTCCCACACAAAGCTCAGACTGGTGCTGCCATTTCCCCATGAGGTCCTACTTTACAGACATATGAAAGGTAGTGGACCTCATTTACTGGCTCAGCAATCTCTAGATGCTTTAAGTTCTCCGTGGATAGAGCACCACAAACCAGCTAAAGAAGAGCATGAAGTCGCTCACTTTCAGCCAAACACTAATGCAGGAGCCATTTTTAGTAGCTTAAGTGATTTCAGATGTGCCCCTAAGAAACTCTCCCACAGTGCTGAAGAACAACCTCTGAGCTATTTCTCCAGATTTAGGGGTTTATTTCTCTACAAGTTCAAACTCTTCATGCTCAGGAGTTGCATCTTTATAAAGATGGACATGTAACCTCTGCATTCAGAGTTCATGACATTTACTGAAATATAATTACATCAACCCTTTGAAATGTACTTTTAGTCTAAATATATATATATATATATATATATAGTCAATGTTATCTGAACAAACTTCATAGTATTATTTCAAGGTGTTGCATAGTAAATTAATTTATCACACTGAACTTATCCATTATTTTATTCCACTGAAATTTTAGTATGATCCCCTACATTTATACACATTTCTTGGGGTCTTATTCAGCCAAAGAGTTGAAGATGAGGGTTTTCTTGTCATTACAGTGCTGCCCACAGATAGATGGAATTAGGGATTCATTCCCATGGTTTTTTTAAGCTTCCTGTATTGTCATTGGCAAGTTGTTTTGGATTAAAATTATCATAACCATGTCAGAGCTGAAGTTGTACCAAAAGCTTCTAACTCACTTCCCCTGCCAATTTCTGTGATCTTTATTCTCAAGCTGGAGTAGAAATTCTTCTGTACAGTTCTCTGTCTTCCTAAATATTTAGATTATAAACTATTTGGTTCATTGGTCAACTCTTAATGCATATTTTGACCATGTTTCAACTCAGTAGCACATTGTCTGGATAGGGAATTTTAATACCAATAACTAAACATAAAAAATCATCCTAACAACTTGAAGAAGGTAACTTGGAACGACACATCCAGAAACATTGCCAAGCTATATACCTTTCATGTAACCTCATTAGAAATATGTTGTGCCTACACAGTTAATGCATGAGTAAGGACTGACAATTTATTAAAAGCTGTTGCAAAAGGTTCCCGAAGCACTATTAGCTTCCTCTGAATGTTAGAATAACAACAACAAAAGGCCTCATCCAATCTCTGTAGCTTTGGGACCTATTTAACAATTGCCAGTAAGCCTGTTGGAAGGGTTTATATAAATGCATGCAAAGCAAAACAAACTCCATGCATGTAAGCAATGGTTTAATCTTTATTATTCCCTATTGTCTGGGCCAGGAGTTTAATAGGGCTTCTCAAGAGACCACTACAGTCTATCTCTCAATTCAGAGTGTCATTGACATTGTGTTATTGGAACAATAATAAACCTGTTGCTGCTGTAAATGACTATTTAATATCCCAAAATTGGTCTGCTTTCTGAGAGATCAATAAGAAATAGTTTATCTGTTGTCAGAGGGGAATTTATGTTTATGCTTTAATCTTATTATAGTTTTCAAGAAAATAAAGTCTATTTATAGCAATAACATTGAACAGAGATAGTGCAGTTGGAGTTTTCTTGGCATGTCCATTACAAATCTTTTATTCCAGGAAGGTTTAATTCAGTTGTATGCATTGGCTCTGAGTTAAAGCTTGGCAAAGTAATATTGTCACTATGCGAGGTTATTTCCAAATACAGTTCCAATAACATTTTTTTAGTATGTGAATGATAAGATTCAGTAAAACATCTCTAGATGGATTGCCTAGTAAAATACAAGAAGAACCTTTCCCAAACCCATTTAATTTTCTAGAAAATGCTCTATTATCTTCAACATCCAGAAAAATGGTGTTTAAAAATTAAAAGCAATATATGTACAGGTAATGAAGGAAAAAAAAAGGATTTTTCAATATTTCACAATCATCTAATAATTTTGACTGTCACTGCTTATTTTAAAGTACCAGGACAGTACTTTATTTTATATTTATTTATAATATATTTAATAATATGTAATAATATT
>VYZU01083050.1:18307-44604 GCA_013401355.1 Ceyx cyanopectus | reverse complement strand
ACAAACAAACAAACAAACCTCTCCAGCAAACTCTTTCTTTCCCTGTTTAACACAGGTTTGGAATTTCCTATTCAAGCCCGTCCAAAGGGGCTTCTGTTAGTTTAAGCAGCATCCTGCTTTCTAATATAATAGAGACTTAGAGCTCAGTCTTAAAATCTGCACTTGCTTCCATGAGCAATTCTCTTGAAAGATGTCTGCAAGCCTGTTCTCTTCATACATCTCAAAATAACAATCCCTCATCAGTACAGAGTTAGGATGACATTTGAGAACTGCCATGACATCCAGGAGGTGGGTAAGTTATTCAACAACACCAGAAAGTGTAGACACCATAAATCAATGGGGCAGAGACAGAACTGGGTAGCAGAGATTTATTTTAAAACAAAAAGTTCAACAGGATCTAGCCAGAGCCAGCAGAAAACAATGTGGAGAAACAGCTTATGCTGATTTATTGTAGCTCTATGAAAAGCAAGCCCTCATGGAAAATAACTCATGCATGGCCCAATATAGGGAAAAGAGATGAAGGAAACTTCAGGAGGGGGTGGGAGGAAAGGAAATACTGGAATCTTGCAACTGCATAGCTGTAGACATATCTCTGCAATGTTAGTATTTGAGACCAGCTGTATTTTGTTTCAAGCAAGCTTTGAAATAATACTTCAGGGGATGCAAGTATGAGATGAGAGGTGAAATGAGTGGTGTGTAGCTTAAAATTCATGGGCTGGATCTTCCCACCCCTTTCTTGGATAAAACCGAGGAGGAGGGATTCTAAGGTTACATGGATTGCCTTGGGGAGACAATCCTCCACTTTGATATCAGAGATGGGGTTTTTGTCAGCAGAACTGACTGTCAGACCTGCTGCTCTGAATCTGCAAGGCAGACAAGTGCTCTAGGGACAAGGGAAGATCAGGTTTGGAGCTGTGCTTTCCTCTTGCTGCCACCCATCCACAGAGCACTGGAATCCTTGAAATAATAATTATGACTCTCTTTATCAAAAAGGCAAGGTGTAGAAATTGTCACACACACAGGACTGAGGAAGGGATGACCTGGAGGGAGCCTGAGCAGAACTGCTCCCAGATTTGGCTGAGAGTAAGGCTTGAATTGGACATCCCAGTTCTGTATTTTGCACTGCTCCAGCCCTTTGTCTGTAGGAGGGCTAAAGAGAGATGTCAGAGGTCATATCCCCCAAAGGGAGCTACAAGTACACATCCATAAAGCAGTCACTATCTTTTTAAGAAAACTGTGCAAAGTATTATTTAAATTTAGAAAACATCAGTTGCAAATTTCAAGTTGATCTGAAATCACACCCAAATTGTTTAAATTAGCTTTAAGGTGTGAAAGAAAAATATTCAGAGGCAAAAGTTTCTGGCAAAGATCCTCTTGGAAATCAGGAAAAATATTTTTTGTTAATTTATTAAAAATTAATTTCACTTGGAAGCAAAGCCACTACAGATGGGAGATGGTTGCAGGACTATGATTTTTTAATGGAGAATGAACAAACAGGGAGTAAGAGTAAGAATAGTTTTTGCAGATCTCCTTTCATGGACTTACACTGAACCTCTAATGATTTCCAAAGGGACAAAAATTACTGGTTAGCCAGTTGTGTAGCAGTTTCTTCTTAAAATAAAAATTTGGGCACTGCCTGGTGAGCCTTGGGCAAAGAAAGGATTGTGTGATTAGACGGACTGTCCTTTCAAAGCATGAGAAAGCTGCAGTTAAAGGGCCAGAAGCTTTCTTCTGCATAGTCACTGTTCTTCAACTCAGCACTACTCACTAGTTCAGGACTAAAACCTGAACAAAGAGGGAGGTTGTTTGGTTTTTTTTTTTATTATATGAAAGTATGATTCTGTTTCAAAGTAGCTATGTAAAATCAGTTCCTTCTTGCTGAGTGCACTTGCAGTCATGGCATATTGAAACACTGCTACCTGTTCCAGTGACAAGTCGCTACTTATGCTACACTCAGTTCATAGCTTTGACAAACCCAACTCAAAAAGACGAAGCAGACTTCCTAGAAAGGAACAAGATGTGCTAGATTGAGGATTCTGCTCAGTCCATGCAAGAATGCTCCCTATATATCATCCTAGCCTCATCTTGACCATTTAATCTCACCTGTCTGCATAGCACAGTAGATGGACTTAAGACAGCTGTATCCCTATATCAAGGTGAGGAGTTCTAGTTGGGCCTCTAGCTTTCAAATAATGAACATTACTTAGTAAAGCCATCCGTCAGGTTAGGCCCACACAAACGGTGACTTCTAAAACATTAGTAACATGCTTGCTTGCTTGGTTATTTTCAAATGTTTGCTAGGAAGTGCTTATAGTTTGTGACAAATTATAAAGTCTTGCAGTGGGTGCTGCATCTAAGTGTTAAGCCGTGCTTCTCAAGGTCCTCCAAAACAAGCTTGCAGACTGGCTTTTTTACTTCATTTTTTTTTTTCCCCAAGGTATTTTTCATGTAGGATCTGGATATCACTAGTGATGTGAACCTGTTCTCACCAGCGGTTCTTCACAGTCAGTCTCCCCACAGAATAAATTATTCTTAAAAATGAAATTGTCCATCTTTTAGACTCTAACTTTGGCTCTCATTACCTCCCATCTCAAGCTGCTATTTCAGGGAGTGGATGGTACAAACAACACAAGTGATATTGAAAAAGTTATTAAAGGAAGCCTTCATCTGATCACCCTAGCACCTATGAAGGGAAGAAGCTGAAAAGCATAACTGAAGTACTTTGATCAGGAATTTTACGCTTATGTGGGCAAATCTTCATTAGCTTGGAAGAAAGCTGTGAATAAGTGAGGAACAAGAAAGGGGATGACAATTTACCTATTCTGTGAGCTTGAGTTAGTATGATTACTTTTTAATAAAGCACTGATAGTGCAATTCCCAGTTGCATGGCAGTAGTTTAAAGCAAAACATAAACCTGATTCCCTGAAATGCTTAGACCTAGTAGTATGATTTATAATCAGGAAACTCCATGCATAATGTGGCACTCTTGATAATTTCCTCAACTACCCATCCTCACTTACACCTTCCTGATTCAATTTTGTCTGTGGTCCTCTGTGTTGGCAGAGATCTCAATTGGCTATCTTTAACGAACTGACAAGCTCATAAAAACTTCAGATGTCACAGATAACATGAGTTTCCAAATAGACAATCTTTTTTTCTGCATAATCTTCCAAAAGCCAGGGTAGAATGAGCGAGTAAACTTAGAGATATAGTTTAACATACTTTGCGATTAAGCACATTAATTTCCAATGAATAATCCTATCTCCACACATCCCAGAGCTGCACTTCAGCCCTTCCCAGCTATGAGAGGAATCTTTCCTCCAAGAGGTTTTACAGGCTCTGTCAAAATCAATATCAGCAGCTATTCTTCTGGGAAATCAGTAAATGTCACAGGCAAAGCATTTGCCAAGGCTTTGAGCATGTTACAGTTAACTTACTATTTCATGTCTGCTGTAGACCTGAGCTAGGAAAGTTGAAGGTAAATAGTTAATGTGAGACAAGGTAATCCTGTTAAGACAGTGATTGCTGCAACACGTGCCTTAAAGGCTGAAATGTTTATTCATGTTTTTAGCAATGGTTTACCTACAGATGACTAAATAAATAAATAAATGTGTGGGCACTTCAGCCTACAGTTGCCATATCCAGACCTGCATTATTTCTTGGCTCGCTGAGATAATCTGGATGTCCAAAGACTTTAGCTATGGCAGGCTTGCCTCATAAAATGTTTTGTTTTTAAGACCAAGGCAGCTTCACTTACTTTAGTGAATGTAAATAAGGAACTACTTGTCATGAGTTTTAAACACTGTCATCTTCATTTACTCTCAAAAATGCAGCTTTAAACTGCAAAACGTAAATGGGGACCTGAAAAAAAACTGGGGGTGCAACTACTAAGCTAAAAATGAGTGGTAACAATAAAATATGAGATTCTAGTTAGACAAATCCTTGGCTGCAATAATTTTAGGTACAGGGAAAGAAAGCTTAAATGCATGTGGGATGCCTTTTCTGCAGAAAAGCTTAAAACAGAAAAGGAAATCAATACTCATTTACAGTATCTGGCAGTCACTGAACCAAAACATACATGTACACCTATAGCAGAGCAGAAATAACAACATTTATTTAAACCACGAGCTGTTATTCTGCTGCTGGAACGCTGTGTTTTATCTGCAGTGCTTCACCAGAAATTGAGAGTACCAAATATGTCTGACCATTTTAAAAAAGACTCAGCAATATCAAAACCAAATACTTTAAATACCACAGTTACTAACCCCATCATTGCCAGGCTAGCTCTGACTCCTTCAGTTGCCAACAAAAGAGTCAGAGCTGACATCTGAACTAGCAGCGGGAAGGTGTTTTGTCATTCCTCCTGGTTTTCTCTTCTGCCAACTTTCAATACACCATTTGTTGGATCACATGAGAGGTGCATCTGCCACAGCCTGCACCAGTAATGGGAAGAGTTTCATGAGCTATAGCACGGCACCAGGGCTGCTTATGGCGTTGGAGAGACAGAGCTCCCAGATGGGGGTTGAACTGTGGCATGAGCCATGTGGGACATGTGGAGAAAAAGAAACCTCGGTTCTGCAGTGATGAGATAGGGATGGGACTCAGGAGCACGAACATCTGCACTGGTGCTCTGTGGGGTGCCCTAAAGCTTGCAGGGATATATGGGACCACAGAGGTTTGCCAACTGCCTGCAGAGGTGCAGGGAAGCTTAAGCATGGGCATGGATGAAAATGTCCAGGACTTAGTGAAACATAAACAGGCCTTGATGCTCCATTTAGCTGACCCTGTCTCATAAAGCAACAAGAGAACACTCACAGTGGGCAGTAAACCTTTCATAGAACCTTTAAATGAAGATTCAAAACTGAAATGTACACTTCTGTGTAAGAATGAGACAATGTTTCCACTGACTGTAAAACTAGGGGTTTTAAAGGAAAGAGTAGTTTAAGAAATCAACATTTGCCAAACACTGAAAGGGAAATTAAACGTAAAGTGAATCTGCTGATTGATGGGTTTTTTCCCATCCCCCAGCTCTGAGCAATGTGGCCAGTAAGTAAACAGCATAAATAATAACAACAGCTGGCATTTGTACAACACTCTTCATTCACAAAACCCAAAATGTTCTATGGAAGGAGAATCTAGGCTTGTTGTAGTCACACGATGTGCAGATGAATGGGACCTCAAGAGGTCCTCTGATCCATCACCCTGTCCCAAGCAAGGCACAACCCTTCCTCCTACTGTCATGTAAACTGGAGCACAAGAGGTAAATAAGCCTTGCCCATGGCAACCCACCCTGCCAGAGACAAGAATGAACACACAGCATGAGGCAAAACTTGACCACAGCAGTGGGAGTTTAGCAGCAGATTGAAAACATCAGACACCATGGGTTCCCTGAGCTCCAGCTCTGTGGTAAATACAGAGGGCCACAGTGAAACTGGAAAGAAAAAGTCAATTTTTAAAAAGCTTTTTGTCCTAACAAATTTGTAGGTAGCTAATAATGTCAGAGAGATGATCTGTGCATTTTCAGGACAATCTGGGTTGAAATACTTAGTATTCCTTGATAAAATAATTTGCAGAGGGCCAGAGGATGACTGAATGCAGATTGTTTGCATATCCTTTTAATAAAATGAGATTATAAATGCTGCTCAGAATACAGTTTTTAATACTCAAAATATTGTAGATAAGCTATCACACAAAATTGAAAAAATGAAGAAAATGCTTAACCATTAAGTCAGCTGGATGTTATGTCTACAGCAATTAAATTATACTGCTTCTTCATCACTCCTCGTGCCTTTAGCTCTGCAAATTAAGCCACTGCAGATTTCTGGAATTTGACAGTTGAATTTGAAACCTTGCTGAGATAATTTTGAAAACTAAAGGTTAAAAGTATGTTGCAAACTTACATCAATAAGCTCATCTTGCCAGCTGGTGAACTAGCTAACCTGTTGACACCCACAACAAATGAAACCAACTTTCTGTTCTAAAAAAAGACCAAAGATTTAAGTTTTATTCCCTCTATTTGCAAGCTGCAAGCTTGATCAAGGAAGAAAGAAAACATGCAGAACAAGGCCTTTTTATCATAGGCAGATAGATGGCTAAAAAAGAACAGTAATCTTTATTGCCTACTAAATCTATAGTAGTTTGTACATTTTCTCCTTACCCATCTATACACAATACTGGAGCAAACGATTACTACACTATTACTGCTGAGTGTTTGGCTTTAGCACAGTTGTCAATATTTTGTTTCTTTTTCCCCTCCCCTCTCTTTTCTCTCTTTTAACAGGTTGCAGCTGAGATAATTTACTAGTAGCTGAACAGCAGAGAACAACTAATGCATCCCTTAATAGATTTATTTTTTTTTAAATCTCTCTTCAACCACCAAAACCTCAAGGAATAACTTGCTTTCTCTAGTAACTTTCATCTAGGGACTCTGTCCAATTTATATCACTTGCCTGGAAGATTACATCCAATTTTAGATAAGAAAACAAAAGCACAGAGAAATTAAGGGTCTGATTATGTAAATCACTGGTCAGTGTGTCACTGCCTAATGACTGTCTTGACCATGTGTTTTGCCCATTCTCTGCTCCTCATTAACTTCTTCATTTTGTTTTCTGACACTAAATTTTCTAGGTCTAGCAAGCTGCCTTTGCCATCACTTAGTAAGGGAGAATTCAGAGGCTCCCATCATCAAGTGAGTCCTTGCCAAAGAGAAATGGAGATAGCTCCTGGCTAGAAAGCAATTGTCTGGCACACAGAAGGTGAGTCTTCTTCGTTCCAGTGTAATTACTTTAAAAGTTTGATGTTACTCAAGGTCCTGGGACATTGAAAATGGCTATATGGTTACTATTGCAAAAATAATGAATCCCCTTAGACACAAACGCACTGCATCAGTCTAGGAGAAACAAACATACCCCAAAGTAGAGCACACTCCAAGACTCAACCCCTCTCCTGCCCCTGCCTGATGCAGACATCCTGTAGATTGAAGCAGACAAACATGACTGAAGTGTTCTGGCCACCAGGACTACTTCCACTAGCTGTCCTCTGCCTGTCCCCAAGGTCACACCTTGGTACCGCTATCTGGACAGTGAGTCTGGTCAGTTTTGATATGCCTTCCTGACACTACCACCTAGTGAATCCCCCAAGTCTGGTTGCTTTAGAAGATGTTTATAGTTGGAACGATCCCAAGGTTGGTATTTGGGATTGTTGTACCACTATTTTTCTACCAGATAATTGAAATTTTATTGGTCTGCAAGAAGAAATCCTAGGAGAGATATAGTTTTAATGGTGTCAGAAAACTTATCCTGGTGCTGTTAATATACTTTCTATAGGATATTGAGCCATACTGATACGGTGTCAGAATATCTGTACTGGTAGAGTACACAGCAGGGATGTATGGGTATAGTTAAAGATATAACTGGGGTGTGATGAGGTAAGGGACCTGCCCAAGCATATTTTAAGGAATCTTAAGGCAGGATGCAATACTGTCTCCTTGAATACTTAGGATAATCAGCCATTTGCTATCAGTCTTGTGTCACATCTCTTGAATAAGGGACAATAGGAGGTTTAAAACACTGATGGCTTCCATTCAAGTGTAAGCAGATTAGGACAATGGCATGCCTGAACCTAGGGAAAGCAGCTCAGCCAAATGTGTCTGCAGGGACAGCTCTTAGAACAATGCAATTTCCCTAGCAGAACAAAGATATCAGATGTTTGCACTAGCTCTGAAAAGCACAAAGCTACAGCAGCTTGATGGGAACTTGTAAGGAAACATAGGCCAAATCCCCTGCAACAGGTATCTAGAAAAAAAATACTCTCTTCCAGCCAGTACAACTATGCCAGCCAACTGTTTTAATCATGGTTATCTAAAAGAGCTGTTGTGTTTTCCCAAGGGATGTTCAAGAGTGCTAAAGAAACTGAGACAAGGAACTGTGTGCAGCTGATCTTATTAACTTGTCTAAATCTACTCAATTCTTGTACAAGTGAAGTGCTCTTACATCTAGAACCCTGATATGGTTCATGAGTTTGCTTCAACTGTTGCATCACTGTCAACAAATAACTAGTTTAGAGTGCTCCCAGTTTGATGAGCTGAGGAAACTTATGTCCCAGAGTCTGAGAGGGGAACCAGTGCATTCTGCTCAGGATAAAGAGACTTGTAGGGAGAGGCAGGAATCTAGTGGCTGAGTGACCAGCTGGGGTTCCATCAGGATCATGGTACAAAGCCAGTGCTGAACATCACACTTGCAATCCCATTAAAAGCAAATGAACTATTTGCATGAGAGAAGTGAGGTTTACTTGACTTCAGGTACTCTGGCAAGATCATGAGGAGAAATTGAGGTTTTCAACACAATCTCGAGACCATTTTTCTTCTTGTCTCCTATTTCTACCTCTGATTTTCACCATGTTGGACAGCGCTGTTTCTGAGAGCTCATCAGGTGGCACACTGAGAACCAACATTGATTTTGCTTCTTTTGCTGCTGCCTCAGGACCAGGATGAAATTTTACTGCTTTGAGATTCACAACAGGGAACTCCTGAAGTCACCTTGTTCCCATATACCATGTTACAAGGTTGTACACTGCTCAGAAGCTGATTCTAACAGAGCAATAAACAAAAGGGACAGTTTTATAAAAATTGTTATTCTCTTTGTTATTTTCCTTTTTTCCTTGGGAACCGTAGAATAAAGGCAGATTTGCTTCTATTGAACATTCCTGTAGAGACTTGAAAATATTATCCAATGGAAAAAGCCTGTTGAAAATATCTACAGCAAGAACCAAAGCTGATCCCCTGTCTGTCTGAGTCCCTCTTGTGTGAAGCCTGTTCACTAATTTGCCCATCCTCTGGACTCACATAAGAAATCATGAAAGGATATCCCCATTCATAGCAAATAAGACAGTCACACAGAGAAAAGAGAAGATGAGCACTAAAGGAACACATACATGGCTGATGAATGGAAGGGAGGCTTTAGAAACTCAGGCAATATCAATAGAGCAGAGAAAGCCTGGAATGTGGATTTGACAATGGTAATTGTTATTTCCCCTTTGCACTGTGTATGATGTGATCAGACACACAGGGAGCTGACTTCATCCTGTGATAAACTGTGCCAACATGTCACTTTGCACCATACAGATCTTGCCCTTGTGGGTTAGTTTGAAGTCGACCTCATTAGTACAAACAAAAATGTTCGAGTGACACTGAATTAGCAATTCCTTTAAGTACTTCTAGAGATTAATACCACACAGTATAAGCAAAGTTGTTATAATTAGTGATTTGATTCCCTTTGCTTTGACTTAACTTTGTTTATTTATTCATTTTGGAAGGGTCTACAAATGAAATTCAACTTTGTCATCTGCTCATGCTGGGAGCTGTGCTGTTCTGGAAATGCCACAGAAATGCTGGTAATGAGGTGCCAAAATCAGCAAGCAATATTCCCAATTTAAGGGCCAGTTCAAATAGAAAGGCAGTTTGTATTTCTGCAGCACAAGCACTTCTGCAAAGTCCTTGGGTGAGAAAGATAAATATATTTTCTCCTTATCGGCTTGGCCTTTCATTGCTAACAAGTCAGAATGAATGACGGGCATTTTTCAAAGAGTGAAACAAATTTTAAAAGTAAGTAGAAAAACAGGTGCTTTTTGTTTGCTTAATTTTGAATTTTAAACCACACTTGTCAGGTGTAGAACTGAAAGAACTCCTACAAACACACTGTTTACTCAGATAATTGTATCTCTGTTCACTTAAACCATGGTCACAATGTCTAAATTTGAGACAACCTGCTTTAGTGTACATTATCAATTGACTGGGAACACATCTGTGACCCACACATGTCTCAGCTTCAGGCAGCCTCCTTGGGCAGACCACTTCAGTTGCTGGCAATCATCTAAGTGCACCTAGAGACTGCTACATGGAGAGACACACAAGCATCATGATAACCAAACAGGTAATGGTATCCATTTGAGAGATGAGGAAGCTTGAATACAAGGACATCTGGAACTCACATTTTCAGAACTGTCCTCTAACTACAAGTGTCTCAAGCTTCAAGTATCCAATATAGAGTGGCAAGTCTACAGGGAGAGAGAGTTGAGCATCACTTTCTCAATCTGCAGTCAATGATGCCTGCAGGCTACTAGCACCTCTGAAAAAAAATACTCTCCATCAATAAATCTCACAGGGCTTATTTGAGGTCAAGCAGAGGGGCTGAAAGTGCCCCAGAACAAGCTGTTTGTGCTTATCTAGGCAGTAACGGGAACAGCTAAAGCATCCAGAAAAGGTTACAGAGATACGGAACAGAGGAAAAGAATGTCATCTCTGAACTTCTCCAGACCCTTCAGGGGCCTCAGAGGAAATGTCTTGACTGACTTCTCCTACCAGCTTTCCTTCCACTTCCTCATCCCACCTCTATTCTTAGCAGCTTTGGCTGAGAGCTGGGAACAGAGCATGGTTTCTTAATTCCTCACCTCCTGTTACCTCATATTTTGACCCAGATCACTCAGGGTGGTGACAAAGGTTTTAATCTTGCGTGGAGCCATTGTTTTTGTTTACACAAAGACTGCTTTCCCATTAAGTAAGATTTCCTTAGCTACTGGGACATGCTACAGGCACAAGATGAATGTGGTTTGATACCAATGATTTACTTCAAACAAAATTACACAGTTCTTAAAATGTCTTGCCTTGGTCTGATCTTGAGCTTTGCACTCACTAGTGAGAATGCGGTGCCAAAGAGTTACTTGTTTTCATGCTTCACAAATACTGCTGTTGGCATGACACGTGAAAATGACACCTGAACATACTGCTTTTTTCTCCCTGCTGCATTCAACAAGACTACTTAATTACAACTCAAGACGAAACTGGCTCAACAAGTTGGTCAGGTTGCAGGGCTGCTGGCCAGGAAAGTTGCATCTGCATCACTTGCAGCAGACCACAATAGAAGACAAGTCCTAGTCCCCAGCTTTGCTGTTGGGAGTGACTACCCACTTAAAAAACAAGTGGAAAACTCTCACTCTGCTTCCTTAATCCCATTACTACCTACTCTATCTACCCCATTTAATCATTATGACATCTGAGTGCCTTTGTGTGTCATTTTCCTGTGAAGTAGTCACCTAAATCCCCCTTTGAAACAAAGCAGACCCTGCTGAGGAACTCACAATAGGTGCCTTTCACTCTCAGGACAACCTTGGCCTCCGGCACTTCTAACAAAGCTTCCATATGTGCACCAGTATGGGCTGATCAGTCAGATCAACACCACACAGGACCAGAGTCTGGATACAGAGTCTGGCACAAGAACCTCAAAAAAATTCCTCATCTTCCTGGCAAAATTGCTGAGGTTTTTAAAAATATGCTTCAGTACATTAGTCTGACACAGCCTTTATCCACGTTTGAAGGTCTGTTTGAAGAGATAAATGAGAATCACCAGCTCCAAGTGGTGATGTCTGTTGGTTGGCCCCACTCTCATAGACTGCCTAGTCATTGTTTGCTCTTCAACCCCAAGCTAGGGCTACTTTTTAATTTTTTCCTTTGACAGATATTCCATCTCCTCCCTTCCCTGGGGGAGGGATCAAGGGTGATAAGTTCTATTTTAATAGCAGACAAGTCAATTATAACCTTTGAGCATCTTCAGTGAAGAGGTATTTCTGTAGCTCTAGAGGGGATTAGATTTGACATTTATAGTGTCATTCCTTAGTGGTAAGATTTGAACCTGAATCAACAATTGAGTTGGAAGATTGAAAGAATCACCTTCAGTATGTGAAACAGAATAAATTGTAACAGGCCTGTAAAAGTCCCCTGAGGTGTCTCTCTTCCTATACATATCTATCTATCTATCTATCTATCTATCTATCTATCTATCTATCTAACTAACTTTTACTGAACATTTAAAATTAGATGAAAGTTGCAGAGCCTCTACATATGAAGCAGAAAAAGCTGAGCTGCTTATGAAAACTGAGAAGAAGAAGAAGTAAAAATATTATTTTTGGTCTGTGTATCAAAGCATTTCAAGAGCATTCTTGACTGTAGGATCCAGTCACTAACTTGTTATGCAGTCACTTACCATCTTTCTCATACATAACAATGCAAAAAGAGCTAATAATAACAACCATTATGTCCCCTTCTTAGACACAAACATGAAAACATAACCACACATACACACATGCACTTAGGAACCACTTGTGAATGAGCAACACTGATGCCAGCCACTTTTGTTGTCACAAAACTAGGGCAAGCTCACTCTCAATCATTTGCTTGGTGCATGGAGCCCTAAAAAAAAATTAACTACCCAGAGGACTTCGACACCAAGTTTTAACTCTCAGCTCTTTATCATCCTTTCATTCCTGGATCAAAGACCTATCCACTCACTGCTAATTTGCTAAGAAATTCAACATGAATAAAAGAAAGTAATTCCATAACTGGGTGAAGAACCTCATGGGCAGTTAATAAGTAATTAGCATTGTAATACAAGAAAGCCTGGTTTCACAGCAGAAGCTTGTTTTGATAGATTTTTTTTTGTTGGTTTTTTTTGTTGGTTTTTTTTTGTTTTGTTTTGTTTTGTTTGTAGAGGAAATCTTCAAGTTGGAGCAAAAACTATGTAAAGCATCAGTGTCAAAAACTTTCCTCCATGCTCTAGGTACCAGGTGAACACCAAGACCCGTGTCCCATGCAATGGGGGCTACAGTGGTGTGGCTACACTGGTCTCAACTCTGAGGGGAGTGTCTGTCTCTGAGGACACTGTACTTTGGTGCTTGCCCACCTCCTAGCTCTATTATTCCCATTGTCCCTTAGTTTGGCAAGCATAAAACCCAAGGCCAGGTAACTTGGATCCATATGCACCTCTCAGCGCTGTTGCAGGCTAACTTGAATACAGGATGATATCTAACCTGTTGGATGGTCAAGGAAAAAGTTTTAACTCTCTACTACAGCTTGAGTAACTTTTTCCTGTGACTGTTCTCCAGCAGTATAAAATCAACATAGCTTTTCGTGTTGGCTTGCAGAAGAAGAAAACAATAAAACAATACCCAGCTTTTTATGAAGTGGCTAACTATGTAACTAGTGGTAGCATAAATACATGCCAAGCCAGCAGATACTGGAAGGAAGAAGAATGACCATAACTATGGGAGGAACAGAGACAGCTTTCTAAAGCAGATCGTAATCAGCACCCAGTCAACATACAAAGCTAGCACAGTAAAGGAATTATTTAAATTATGACAAAAACATTACAGAAATGTCTCTATCTGGTTCCTTGCCAGTGTTTATTACTGAGATCAGTTTTGAAATTGCAGATGCCAGTGAAAGAGCTGCCTAAATCATTTACTAACTATAAATAATAAAAAAGCTCCCAAATGGTCAAAAAGTGATGCAGTCAAAACAGGAAGAGTCTGTTGCACTGAGATTTTGGCTACTACTCTTGAAGTCAGATGCTGGTGTTTAGTTTGCTGAAACTGAGAAAATCAGAAAGACATCCCTAAGCCTGTACACCACCCCTCCCCAACTGCCTGTGCTATTAGTTTGAAAGTAGTTGTTTATTGATGATAGGCATCAGCCACTGCATGTGCCACTTGGCTGACACCGAGCTACCAACCAAGCCAGCTGTGCATGAAATGACAGGAACTCCATGTTTTACATCTGTAAGGCTGTGAGTAAAGGTTTGGAGATACAGTCTTTACAGTAGGACTCTCTCAGATGAGAGAAATCTCTCCTAGTGGCACTGGAAAGCTCCATGAACATAGCCCTATAATGCCAGTCAAGCTATAAATAATAAAAGCATGAATACGAGTCTTATTTACTGAAAGTAAAAAAGACATTTGCTTGAAAATGCTCACCTGGGAGTTGCTGCTGGCTTCCAATACCTGCAGAAGAGATGCTGCCCATCAGCATTGACAATATGGGGCAGGTCCTTGTACGGGATGTTTTGAGGACTCCGCTTTGGTGAACTTTCTTCTGGCATTCTGGAAGAATGACCTGCAAGGTGTTGGAAGAAACAAGACATACTTTAAAACAGATGAAGGCAAGATAGAGGCTTCTGGGTTTGGTAGTCACAGACATTCAAGAAAGTCAGTAAGTCAAGCACCACTTATGGGAGTCTCCCTCCAAAATCCCAGCCAAAAAGCACACAAAATCTTTAATGCTTTTAATCAGAAACATAGAATTTTCTGTTCAGAAAAAGCTCATATTCTGGGGGAGGGCATTTAAGGGGGGTGGGTGGAAGGAGGGAAGATCAATCCACCACCACTTCATTACAGCTTTCTCTCCCCCACTTCTCCTATCTGTGTTTATTTTGCATCATTTTGTGAAACAGAAGCTAAAAAGAATATTTTAGCTGCAATCAAGTGCAGATCGTGCAGCAACCGCTACAGATATGAAAAGACAGCTGCATAAAAGATTTATTTCTGCCCAAACGTTTCCAAAGAACAGCGGATGGTACGCAGCAGAGGTATCTGCCACCGTGTCATCATTAAGCTCTTCTCTGACATCTCAGACAGGAAGGTGGCGGCGGTGGGGAACGAAATATTTCCAGGAGAATTTGCAACAAACCTGTTTTCATCCTGTGCAAGGGTTTGCATTCTAGTGAGGAGCAGGCATCGCAAGTCAAACGCAAGCAGACAAGGCTTTTTGCATCTCGCTGTGGAGATGCGTTCACACCCCGCCAAGCCGCGCAGCCCCCACGGTTCCCGGTGGATGCCCGGCAGGTCCCTCCCGGGCAGCTCCGGTGCGCCGGGCGGGCTGCGCGGGGCTCGCCGCAGCTCCTCTTGCCGGCTCGCTCGCTCTTTGAGAAAAGTCGCTTGGGTAATTCACCACTTCTTGTTCATCACTTTTTCTTTTCTTTCATTTTTTTTTCTTTTTCCTCCTTCTCAAACAAATTGCGTGTGTGGGCTGAAGTGGCTGTGGTGGGAGGGGAGGTTGGGAAGGGTGGGGGAGAGGGAGGGCTGACGAGTGGGAAAGCTGCAGTCCACTTTCCAGAAGCTGCCGCACGCACATCAAAGGCACCTTGAACACATGCAGCTGGAGCAGCTCAGAAAGTTCCTGCTGCTGCAGGTTGTTTGCAACTTTACTTCCTTCCTGCCACTTACTGTTTGGAGGCCACGGCGATGGGGGGAGGCGAGGGAAGGGGAGACCTTTTTCTCAACGCGATCCCCTCTGCGAAGCCATCTCGCGTGTAAGCACAAATGCCCCAGCCCCTCGCTGCCAGCGGAGAGCGGGAGGGAGGGGAGGAGGAGAAGAAGGCGGAGGAGGAGGAGGAGGAGGAGGGAGGAGGATCCAAGCGCCGACGCGATGGCAGGTCGCCAGCCCCGCGCACGCATCCTCCCGCGGCGGCGAGGCGGGCAGCTGCCCTGCTTCCCTCCGCCGAGCCGAGGCCGGGCGGTTCCACCGCGCGATATGCACCGGCTGCGCCCGGCAGCAGCGGCGGAAGGACTGGGGGGTGGTTGAGCGGTAGGCGGACGGACAGACGGACGGACAGTGCCGCGCCCGGGACGCGGTCGGTTCAGCTCTCTCGGCTCGGCCGGGCTGGGCGCCGACCGAGTGAGCTGCGGTACCGTGCGGGAGAGGGGAGCGGCGGGCAGGACGAGGAGAGAAGGAACCCCGCTCTGCCCTCCTCAGCTGTGGGGAGGGGATGAGAAACCCCGTTCTCCCTTCCCCACGGTAGACGTGAGTGCATCCTCACCGGCTGAGCCTCCGGCCGCCTCCCTGCGGGCTTCACACGGCTGCGGGTGGCGGGGAGCGGCGCAGGGCCCGCAGCCCGGGCCGGCTGGCAAACCCCAAACAAGGGGCTCTGGCCGTGGGAGCGGCCGCTCAGCTGACTGCCAGCGAGCTGGTGTGGCCGCGAGTGGCAGCCCGGCAGCGAGGACGGCTTTTATCCACGGAATTCGGAGAGGGGGAACCCAGAAGCCGTGCTGCCTTCTGGGCTACATCCGTCTGAACCGTTGTCAGTAGTCCCAGATCCAGACTTCACTGTTGGCATTTAGATAGGCGGCCCTTCAGACTTGGAAGTCAAACCAGAAAGATTGAGTCTGTCAGAGGAGTACCCAGGGCCCTTGCTTTGCCCCCTCATTCATGGTAAAAGCAAACGATAAACAGAGGATATAATTTATACACGCATAATCTAATAGTGCACCTAATCATAATAGGTTATATACAATACATATGTTACAACTGTGTAATCTGATACCTGTTTGATGGTATATGATACTTGCTTATAAAAATTGTCATAGCAAGGTTCCCCGAAGTTAAAATAACTACCCAGCCTTAAAGCATCCTGACACTGAGTTTTGTCATTTAATACTGGTAAGTGCTTAGCATTTATTGAGCAATTTAAAATGGTTTATATTAAGAGCACACATTTAGACCTATTACGTTTCATCAGGACAGTATTATAAACTTTAATTTTTATATGCCTACATATACTCGGGGGTCTCAGCCTTTTTTATGAAGAGGCAGCTATTAATATTTTTTAAAGATATACAATGTACTTGCTGAGTCTAAAACTGGGAACAAAGGCTGAAGAAAGGCAAGAAATATAACAATAATAGCAATACATGCAAAACCTCAGAGATGACCCATATAAAAATAAAAAACAAAGCAAAACCAGATTTGTTCCTGTTGCAGTGTTATTTATATTAAAAGCCCTGGGGGGGGGAAGTTATAAAACAAAATTATTTATTCCTGTAATTGGTACTGTTTTGGAAAAACAAACAAACATTTTTGGTTGTTTATAGTGAGTGAGATTAGGTCAGATGGGGTCTCAGCTAGAGCCCTGGGAGCTGTAGTTGGAGGTGTATGATTTGCTCAGCCAGCTCCTGTCTAAGCACAGATGAGTGCAATTAAAGAGCTATCACAAGCCAGCTCCAGAGCTGGAAGAAGCAAGGGCATATGTATTTATTTAAAGGATACAGATAAGACAATAACTGGAGTAAGAAGAAAAGAAAGAAGGAAAGAAGCCTCTTCCCATGCTCACGTTTTATTTTCCAGGAACACTTTACTGCTTCCCTACAGCCATCCATGAAAATTGTTGCCAGGAGAAGGCTCCTCTCCCATTGGGGGAGTTCTGAGTTCCCAGGGCCACAGAGAGGTAAGGGGAGACAAGGAAAATATCTTTCTAAAATTCAGGATAATAATAGCATCTCAAAGATGATGACCTTTGTTGGGACATGAGGGCAATGTTTTTGAGAGCCTTCCCTGGTCAGTCCAGATATATGATTCCCTTGATACCCCATTAACCTCTGTGTAGCTAATATTAGAGGCAGCAGGACTGTGGTATAACCTACACTCTCTGCCAGCCCCAGATTCTCACCATTTGCACAGGAGCAGAGGATCAGCTGACCCCTCCTTCCCTGCCACCCAGCTTTCCTGAGCCCCCAGGAATTTGTGGACGTTTCTTCTCATAGTTAATACATCCTCCCCCATCTCATGATAACACCATAAAAATGAATGAAAAGCAACTGCTGACTAGTTACTGTATTCTTTTATGGAATTTAAGCTATGAATGAAAAGCCACCTGAGAAAACTGTCTTGGGTCTGAAGAATTCACCTAGCTGATATCCAAGCAGTATCCTGGGCTTTCACAGAGCAATTACTGTGTACTAGCTCCCTGTGAGAAATCAAAGGGATGTCTGAACATGCAGTATTTATGAGACTGTAACATCCTCCCCTGTCTCACTGGAGTGAAATAGGTTTTGGAAACACAGTTTAAGCTAAATCTATTTCTTAATAAAAGCTTGAAATACACTTGGTGAATCATTACACTCAGTAATTGCATAAGCCTTGTAGGGAAAGGTATTTGGTTTATTAAAGGCTAAAGCCTGCTTACTTCAAGCATCTCCACTGACCCCAAGGTGCACATACTAATATAAAGAAAAGGATTAGGCCCTCAAATAAGGCAAATTTTAGGAAAATGATCAATTTCTGGAATGAAAAAGAAAACACGTAAAGAAAACTTGTTATAAAAGGGAGATTGGGAACAGGCTAGAGAGAAGGGAGAAAGTAGAGTGGATGTGAGACAGCATGGCAGGCTGGCATGTAATTCTGACAGTGGCGTAAGTGAGTAAGAAACGATTTTCTCTGTCATTAGGCCTTCATTCACAACATTAGTTTTTAATGTATCATGTCCTGTTAGCACGCAAATGTACATAGACCGTATGAGATCCTTCTGCTCTGGTTGTCAATACCACACTCTAAAATTGCAAAGGAGCATGACTTTGAGAAGAGGATTTGATGGGGTGTGGGATTCTGATCACCAGGACCACAAACAGAACTTCTGCTGACAAGAAGGAGGAAAAAAAAATGGAAGAGGAGGATGCAATAATAAAATATCTAAAAAGCATGTGGCTATGGAAGAATCTGCTCTAACAGAAAAATGATGAAAATTACAGTAGTAAGGGAGCAGCTGGAGAGAGCAACAGACAGTGCAAGCAAGAGAGCACATGGGAAACAATGGGAGATCAAGCATGAAGAGAAAGAATTAAAATAACATGAAAAGCAAAGAAGCTAATGCCTCTAAAACTGTGAGTTTAGAGTCATTATTTTGGATTTGCCCTTCTTTCTGGATATTTTTTAAAACATCCCTAGCTAGGGTCCAGTCATTCAGCTTTATTTATTTGTGTAATCTGCCTTTGCTTGCCTGTTGGCATTCCTGAATAAGATGTGTACGGGGATGAGACAGGAGTGGGGGCTGGGATAAACTGCTTTCATTTTCCTGTATAGTATCTATTTTAATATCACGCATCCAAAGAATAAACCTGGTGTCAGACAAACCAGATTGAAGAACGAAATGTTAAAGGACAGCATTTGATTGATCATGTTAAACTTAACAGTATCAGGAGACATTATAACTAGCTTGGTAATGGTCTGCAATTCTGCAGTCTCATGTACCTCTTCACAAATTAGCGCCGAGAGAAATAAAGGCTGAAAAGTTAGCACAGAGATAATCTGAGTATCAGAGATATTTTTTGCAGGTTTGCACTGCTTTTGTTGCCCATCAGTCATTTCTCTAATTGGTGGTAACAAAATTATTAGATTAAGCCACAAGTGTTTTAATACCCCTGGGTGCAAACTACAGCCACGTTAATAAAGTATTTTTACCATGTAAGTAAACACAATTAGTGGTGAAAATAGTACTAATTTTTTTTTAATAAATAAAATAAAATAAATAAAATAAATAAAAATTCTGCAAATCATGCTGTCATTAGAAATCACTTAGAAAGCTGTGACTGCACACAGTAGCTATATGAGTGAACTGATTAGTATCTTGCCTGTGCTCCATATTTGACAGGACCAAAATTACACACTTAAAAATACACTTTTTGAATAAAGTTTCTGCCTTTAAACTGATGTATGGAAGATAACCCATCCTACATAGATGCTAATTTGAGAGTTGGTTGGTTTTAATTACAGAAGCGATGCATGTTTTTTTTTGAGGTTCATTTGTTTGGTTTTGTTGTTTGTTTGGGTTTTTTTAATTAAAAACCCCACAAGAATATGAATATTGGATCCTGAGGCATTCTTAGTATGAGAATATATAAAAGACATCCTCCAAAGGTAGTAAATTCAAAATGAAAGGTGGAAATTCAGCTCTAAAGTTTGTCTGTACAGGGTAAGTTGATAATTCTAGAAACTCTCTTGCTTGAGAATGATTTTGCCTTAGGAATAAAAATATTTTTTAATAAAAGTCTGGACTTGTGTAATCTTAGCAGTGTCCCAGCAAGAGAGCAGGTCTGCACCGGGAGCTGTAGAAAAGTGGATTTTCCCAAGTGCGCTAGCCTCTGGTTTATAGGTTGATAGTAATGGCAGGTCCCTATTGCAGGTCTCGGCACTAGAGGGCACAGCCACAGCTTCCCTGTGCCCGGGGAGTGTGGGCACATGTCAGCCCTACCAAATTATCCTTCCTCCGGATTGATTTTATATCATTTTTTTTAAAATTATTTTCCACCTTATCGTGAGAATCACAGAATCACAGAATGTTAGAGGCTGGGAAGGTTTTTCTTTAAATATTTTCCCCCCTTTATCTCTGCAGTCCAGTATCGGTTTCTAAATAAAAGTTTCCTGTGCTGGTATATAATTAGTCCAATTTTGCCTCTGGATTCACTCATATCACAAGAATAAACTTATGTGGTTTATACCCTGGACAAACACATTGCTGCAGCACTTGAAGGGAAATCCTGTCCTTGTCACTGTGAGGACAGACAGATTAATGAGTCTCTTACAGGATGGCATTTCCTATTTTACTGCCCTATCACTTCAAGTAGCCCTATTATTATTGAAAAAATGTTGGTCACCTCAGAAGAAATGGGATTTTATGGCAGAAAACATAATTGAAAGGCATGTTAAAAGTAAAGGCTCTAAGCTTTACATTTTAATATGCATAAAAATCTGAATAAAACAACATTATGGAATTCCAGATGCAGTTATGGTCTTGGCTTTGAGAAGTACCTGACCAATTGTTTTCCCATTTCAGTTACTAAGGATGACTGCATAATCCACTCTACAAACCCAGTGCTGTTGTAGTATCAGGAATCCATAATATGGCCAAAAGATACATCTATTCTGCCATGGTTAGAGTGGTGCTTTATTTTGGTAGCCAAACTGGAAGCATTGACTGGAGAAGAGTTATTATTGTGCTGCCTGGTTTTCTTGCTGCTTTGCAATTGACAAAGCATCATTTATCATGCTTTGCATTCCAATTTTTCTTTGCATGTATTCCAGCTCATCATAACATAATTATGTTTCTGTTTCTTCCAGCCAGGGGCTGATACTTTCTTTTACTAAGACAACAGCTGCACTGCACAACCTTGATGAAAGTCCATAAGGGTAAAATGTGTCTGTGGTGCTTGTTTCTGCCTTGGCAACCCAAATGTTCAAGCTCTTTTTTTTAATGACAAATGCTGTTCTAAAATGCACCCAACCCCAATGCTTTCATAACATTTCTTAAAATGAGGTTTTATATTGTAATTTAGACTTGAAATATTAAACATCCTGTCTTGGTTTGTAATTTTAAATACTTATTTTGTTTTTTATAGTGTTTGTAGATTCATAAAAACTGAGATGGAATTTTAGACGACTCTAGTTACTGATTCACAATTTATTTTTTGAATGAAATTGATTTTATGTCTGAAAACTAGCACAATCTGGAGGTCTGCTTTATGCACCAAAAAAAATGCATCTTAAGAGAGCTTTCCTGGTACAGGTGAATCATTTCCTTACTTGTCCTCAGTTGAGCCACACTGCAACATAAATGTAATTATACCACCCACACCTATGAACTACCTTAACTGCTAGTGATGGAAAATGCTGTAAAGTACATGCAGTATTTTTATTATTACTTACTGAGATATTTTATTTAACAAATTACTTTGAACCTGAGATTTTTAAGTACTTGGAAAAGGAAGTATAAAATTTTTATCTAGGTGGGGGGGAAATCAGGGAAGAAAAAAGATGTCAATTCTGGAGGCAAGCTGAAGGTAGAATTAATTCTTAGTGCTCCTGATTTTGTTATCCAATTACACCATTACTAATTCCTATCTCATCTCAAAATCTATCTATCAGAACACTGTGAACAACTGAAGCAGTAACTTTTTCAGTCATTGAAGTTTACCTGGAGTTCCAGGCATAGGGAGTATCATGTCCTGGACAAACGCACAGCCTGGGTAGACACATTCTTCAGGGAAAAATTTTCCCTCAAATTTTGCTTTCTATGCTAATCTCCTGGATATTATTACTGCTGCCACCATCATACTATTTGTGTTGGTATATCAAAATAACAACAATTCTGTACACAGAGGCAAGAGTTTTAACTCATATGATCAGTCCTACTTACATCTATGCATGTTGTGATTTAAGGATACTTAGGGATATTTGAGTCTGAGGGTGTCTGTAGCAATGTTTTAGTTCTGTCCACAACATTGATTACTGATCTCATTGCCTGAAAGGCTCTTGGATGTTGATGTAAACTGTACCTGCCCAGACAGGAGTAACTTAATCTTTCTATCCATGAATGGCAAATACAATTCTGCTGTTGCTAGAAAAGGGAGAAGACTTGTTTTGGCTATTCAATGAACATATGGCTCATGAGAGGAGCTTGCCTTGTGCTGTTTCTTGCTTAATAACCCCATGGCAAATTCTGTCAGAGTATGCTCAATTATATTTTACTTTTTAAAATGTTTTCTCCTCCTTTACCACTGGTTTCTTTACCTAATCCATTCACACATGTAAGATGTCTATTTTCTTTCTGATTCATATACAGTAATTACTTCCTAACATCTGCCTAACAGATCTTGTAAGAAAAGTAACTCTGCAAATATTAAGAAAAGAATTAGTGTATGAAATCTTTGAAATATCTATTACTGAGGTTTGTTATCCACAGCTGACTGGATTCATTCCCATTCAGGAAGCTGGTTCAACAGAACAGCTGCATTAGTTATTTAACTTGAGATCTGTTTCTGCTCTTTCATACACTGATTTAATTCAGGAGTAGTATAGAGGAAATAAAGGACATCCTTATCCTGTTGGATTAAAAGTAAGCATCATTGTATGGAAAAACAAGAGAACTCAACAGATACTCTGTAATCTGGTATAGGTGTTAGACAGCATATTCATGTCCTATGTAAACCTTGTACCAAAGGCACTGCTCACTCCTGGAAGCATTCTTCTATTTATAAAACGTGGTAGCACACAAGTAGCTACCTCAAGTGCTCAACAAAATTAAGGCCCCGTAGTGCGTGGTGTTACACTCTAATACCATGAATTCATAGGGGACTTAATCTCTCCTAAGCACCACATGTTTACATCTGGCTTGTAATTGTTCCCTCTCATTTATTTATTTCTTTACAATATCTGCTACATTTACTTTATACCTTCTAGTGCAGAAAACAGACTCACTGGTTTTCCTCCTACCCTGAATTAATGCATGTAATTAACCTAGAAGTATACTTTGAGAAAGGGGATGTCAAATGAGGAGCATTGCAGTGAAAAAGGGGACAAAGCAACCATAGGCAAAGTATTTCCTATATAAGAAGACAACACTATATCTCAGGACAGCAAAGGTTTGTTACCAGAGCCTCACGTGCTTTAGAGATGGACACCTTTAATTCTCAAGGCCATTAACACCCTTTGTATTTGATCTTACTTTAAATTACCAGCGTGTGCTGTTAATGACATCAAAAGTTAGTTATCTGAGAGTTCACCCCATAAACCTCATCCTGTTTCCCACAACACAAGATACCTATTATATCTTGGCTACAGTTGTTGATTCTCATGAAGTAAAGGCATCTGTGGTTTGTGCTTTGGAGTCAAGAGCATCTGCAGTTGCTGTGGGCTGGAAATTTAAGTTCAGATTCTTGTTACAGACCTGTTGGTGGGGCTTCCTGAACTCTGAAACATAGGAACTTTCTAGTTCATAGTACTAAGCTTTGATACCAGCATGTGTTGATTATTTTTTGAATATTTGAATATGTTAAGGGTGAGTGTAGGGAGGATGGAGCCAGACTCTTCTCAATGTCATCCAGTGATAGGACAAGAAGCAATGGGAGTAAGTTGGGGCACAAGAGGTTTAGGGTAAACACACAAAAACACAGAGAGGTTGTGGAGTCTCCTTCTCTGAAGACATTCAGAACCTGCCTGGCTCTGTTCCTGGGTGATTTGATCTAGGTGATTCTGCTGGGGGGTTGTACTAGATGATCTTCTAGGTCCCTTCCAACCCCTAACATTCTATAATTCTATTATTTTTACTTGTTGACTTTTCCTAAAACATTACTGTATCTTCTCTGGAGTTACAGTAATGTTTAAAATGGAAGCTTAAGTTCTGGAAATGCTACCCTTTCAGGCACAAGAGAAAACACTCAGTTCCTGGTTGTAGATATCTGCATGAAACTCCATCATTACCAGACCTTGGCAGGTTTTGAGGAAATGGAGAGCAGAGGGAAGGCTGCAACATTCAGCACCTTGAGCCAGAAAGCATGAAGCATCTCTTCCCCTCCTGTACTGTGAAATGTTCATGAGAATTTGAGCAATATGTGTGTCCTCAGTCCCATCCTGAGACCTGTGTCCAGTATTTCAGAACCCACAGGGATGGGATTATAACAGCATCTGTGTTTTGGCTTGAAACAAGAACAAACTCGAGCAGTTGATTTTTTAGGGCTCAGTCTGAAATGAGACAGGGGTGAAACCAATCCATCAATGTCTGCATGAGCACAGTTGAGACACATACCCCAGACTGCACCATGGCAGTATAGCTATCTGCCATGGATTCTCTGCCCCCAGTTTCAAATCTCTTCAGCAATATGTTCTGCAACAAACAAGGATTTCTGAGGCAACTTCAGCCAGATTAGAAAGACATCCTTCTGCTGTGAAACTTGTGATCGTGAATTATTCATGCAGCAGAGCATGCCTTGACCATTCATATCTATCTGATGATCAAATATATTTTAAATTATCAATCTGAGGTGGCTTTTTTTTTTTTACTAGGCAATACCCAACTGTATTGTAAGAGCTGTTGGTATTAAGCCAGGGAATTTGGCAGCAAGATATGGAACATTTGGGTTTTTGACACTTAGGAACATATGGAAAGAGGTTTGGAAGAATGCCACATGGGATTGCAACTTGGAAGATGCTACATTTCTTCATCCTCTTTTTTTGTTTTTTTTTTGTGGACAGAAGTAGAAGAAATTTTACTTTTTTGAAGGATCTTAATTACTGTTCCTTTTCTATGTTGTACTGCTACTCTAGAATAAACCGCTGTGCTCGGTTGCAAGGTTTGAGCAAAATCAGCTGCATGTTTATGGGCAACTGTAGATGGGCAATTAAAAAGGTGATAGTATTGCAGATCTTTCCAAGTTTGTACTTCCAAATTCATGAGATCTCTTGCAGATGAACTCACAAAGCTCAATGTCATCCAATGACAGGCCAAGAGGCAATGGAAGCAAGTTGGATCACAAGAGATTTAGGGTCAACACAAGGAAAAACTTTTTCACAGTGAGGGTGACAGAGCTGTGGAACGGGATCCCAGGGAGCTTGTGGAGTCTCTGGAGACATTCAACACCCGCCTGGATCTGTTTCTGTGTGACTTAGTCTAGGTGATTCTGCTCTGGCAGGGGGGGTGGACTAGATGATCTTCTAGGTCCCTTCCAACCCCTCATTCTGTGATTCTGTGAAAGCTACAGCCTAGTGACTCAGATCATGGGGTGAAAGAGGGCATCTGGTGTCTGGCTTATCCTTGAGGATAAGGCTCTGTTAGGTAGTCCATCCTTCTTGTTCCAGCTGCCACTATCAGTCTCCCTATCACTTTGACACCCTTGGATGGATAGGCAGTGCAGGCTGGCTGGCTGTCTCTGGTACAGCTTCCTCATGTTGCTTGGATCTCCAGTACTACGTTGCAAATGACAGTCTTCTTTGGCGCAGCAGGGCATGGGATTGAGGATCAACTTCCATGTCAATATACTGGACATGTACAATACAAAACAGCATTGTCTTCATATTACTTGAAGCATATTACATGCTTCATGCACACAATGGGAGAAGTCTGTGTCTCAGAGTTACTGCCTTTGTCAGAAAAGCAATGCATAGTTTGCTTTATCTTTGATAATTAATTCACCACAATCACTGCATAAGGAAGGGGTTTTTAATGCTTTTTTTTTGGTGGCACAGTTGTGTGCCAGGCTGGAGGGGCTGCAGCAAAGGCAGAATTTATTTGAATACACAAACATGGATACCCTTGTTAATTTGCACAATTGGCACATGGGCCCTGCAGCTTAATGAATATTAATTAATCTCTCTGACTAGTAGGAAAGCATCACCATCCTGGTTTAGCGATAAGGGACAAAGACCGAAGAGATTGGCAGGGGATTGTACTATGTGATAGATAAAGTCACAGAAGCCAGAATTACATCCTTCTTTGGTGTCCTGAACAGTAAATCGATGCAGTTTGCCAAAACTGCATCTGAACAGCAGGATGAAGGTGCTCTGGAGCTTTCCTCTCAACCCCTGTTGCCAATAGTTCAGTTAAGAGCATAGTGCAGCTCATGTCCCACCCAAGTGCTCAAGTTTCTCTTCCTTGAGAAGGAGTAAGAGTGATGGGAAAGAGGTATATTCATAGATATTAGGGGTTGGAAAGGACCTAGAAGATCATCTAGTCCAAGCCCCCTGCCAGAGCAGGATCACCTAGACCAAGTCGCCCAGGAACAGATCCAGGCGGGTCTTAAGTGTCTCCAGAGATGGAGACTCCACAACCTCCCTGGGCAGCCCATTCCAGAGCTCTGTCACCCTTAATGAGAAAAAGTTCTTCCTTGTGTTGACCTTAAACCTCTTGTGCTCCAACTTGCACCCATTGCCTCTC
>VYZU01083050.1:3100-18192 GCA_013401355.1 Ceyx cyanopectus | reverse complement strand
TGACATTGAGAAAAGTCTGGCTCCATCCTCTCTACACTCACCCTTAACATATTTATAGGCATTAATGAGGTCCCCCCTCAGTCTCCTCCAGGCTAAAGAGCCCCAGCTCTCTCAGCCTCTCCTCATAAGGGAGATGCTCCGCTCCCTTAATCATCCTGGTGGCCCTGTGCTGGACTCTCTCCAGTAAAACTCTCTCTTTTCTGAACTGGGGTGTCCAAAACTGAACACAGTACTCGAGGTGGGGTCTCACCAGTGCAGAGTAGAGGGGGAGGAGAACCTCCCTTGACCTGCTGGCCACACTTATATGCCAGCTCTGTCTTCAACCTGGGTATGCAGTCACTTCTGGGAATTGGGAAGCACTCTCAGAACCTTTGTTTTGATTATACACTGAGTGCTTCTTGTCTACAAATTCATTGTGGCTTTTTATCTTGAACTTTCATGTGACTGTTTCAACACACACAGACAAATAATTACTAGACAGGGCAAGTTCCTGTTATTTCTTTGCATGCCAGGGGTCACTAAGGTATCTCTAGCTTATGAAAGGGGTAAGTGAAGGCTAAGAAGATGACATCCAGGAACAGGAACTGAGCAAGGAGGAATTGGTGACCAGAGCAGAGGAAAGAGCATCTCCTCCAAAGTCATTGAAAAACCTGTGGCAATAGCTCTTGAGGACTGACCATGTGAGTCAGGAGGGAAAAAAAAGTTATGCAAGCCTCAAATCATTTGAATGGGATTTTTTTTTTTTTTTTAAATGAAAACTCTGACTTTCTGAATTAAAGCTGGAGTTTAACTGCGTGAGTTTTGAGCATTTTTAGTTAGCCTTATATTCTGTGACTGCAGCTTTTCTGAGCCATATAAACTCTGTTTTGTAATGATTTTATAGTTTTCTTCTTCTCACAGAACACACCCTGAGAAATATTAGTTATTTCTACTTTCTGTGGCCAAAATGGACCCAAGTTCTGCTATTCCAGGTATGGACTTCCCTTCCTGAGTTTCAGTTTTGGTGTCCATTTAGAAATCTTTTTGACCCTAGCACAGTTATATCTGTAATTTTCTTAGATTAAAAAGCACTAAAACTAACATACAGAACAGTGTTTCCATAAAACCCAGCCAATTACATGCTTCTTTCCATCTCCATTCCCATCTCTACTGATCTAAAAAGAGAAAAAATGCTCTCCTATCAGCCCATTCCTTCTGTCTGATTAACTGGCAGCTATCACAGGTCTTCCTCTGCATTATTACAGTTTCATTTTCAGAGCAAAAACCCCGATGGATGTTGAGCTGCTGAACTGTGGCACCACTGAAAAAAAAATAAATCAGGTTTCTGTTCATACCAAAGAGCTGGCAGTACCTTCTAATCAGGCTATCTGTTCATTGGAAATCAGCAGATATTTTGCCTAAAGGTAGCTGGCAGTGCAGTGTAATTCAGTAATAAATGCTTCTCAGGGGATCAGAAGGGAAATCCCAGAATAAAGACTGTAGGTGCAGTTAGAAGGACTGATGAGTAGTTGGCTTTGGGGGCTTTCTTTTGCCTTTTTTTTTAAGATTGCCTGAATTTGATGGAGGCTTTTTTATTAAAAAAAGATAGAAAGACTTACAAATTAAGCAACATCTAGCTTCTAATGTGTGAAACTACAATTTGCATACATCATGGCAGCTGCTGGGTGGGTCCTTAATACCTCCACTGGAGTGTTAATTTAGCCACAACTTTCTCATTTATTTAAATGAAAAAGCAGTGGGTGGCTGGCATGCCACATTATCTGTCAGGCAACCTGGGAATCAGGTTGACAGAGACAGAAAGAGATTTCAATTCAGAGGGACAGCAGGGGTTCTTTCCCCTGGACTAGTGGTCACAAGCCAGCTCAAGGTTGTCCTTGGTCTGCTCTAAAGATCAACTCTCTAAGAAAAAAAAAAATAAAACCAACAACAAAAAATCAGTGTTTGGACTGACATAAGAGAACAGATAATAGGATTAAACTGGAAATCTCTGTTTCTGTTTTTTCTCTCCCTATGTGTCCAGACTGGGACTGTATCTATGGATATGATAACCCAAACATCACTACTGGTCCTAATGTAATACAAATAAAGTAACTGCCATTCGTAAAGCACCTAGTGTAATGTGGTCCAAGCACACTACTGGGGCCTGCAGCCACTGCATCTCTCTACCCAAGCAGGAGGATGCCAAAGCTGCCCATGGGATGTGCTGGAGAAGGGAGCAGCTGTGGCAGTGTGCCACGTGCCATCACCACTGCAGCCATCCTGGAGGTTCTTCCATACACAGCTGATGACACGGGGATGAACAACATCCCAGAATTACTCACATACAGGAAGTAAAGCAAAGGTGAGGTACCAGTCCCCAAATCAGAGGCTGACTTTCCATTAAAAGAGGCTGAAGAGACTGGGGGACCTGATGAGCAAGGAGAAACTGACCCGATGTCTGTGTAAAACAGTATATTTGCAAGCAGAGAAAAACTGCAGAATGATGGCAAGAGCGATGGAGGTGATGAGTTTAGTTCAACATGTTGGCTGCAATGTTTCAGTGGCAGCAAAAAACCATGTCTTTAGACCACCCAGAGTTTATCTGAGATGATGTAAATCTCTTCTGAAGTTCAGCTATTTGCAAACTAGTTCACTCATTGCAAACCATGATGTGGCTTCACCTATGACAATTTGCATGCATCTGCCCGTCAAAACAGGTTTTCTGCTTTCAAATGAACTGGGGAAGCTGGTGAACAGCTGGCTGAATATGAGCCAACAGTGTGCCCAGGTGACCAAGAAGGCCAATAGAACCCTGGCTTGTATTAGGAATAGTGTGGCCAGGAGGACTTGTAAAGTGGTTGTCTCCCTGTACTTGGCACTGGTGAGGCTGCACCTCAAATACTTTGTTCCACGTTGGTCCTGGTTTCTCTGGGACAGAATCTGAGGCTGTTAGCAGTTTGGAGTCATTCAGGGCAGTTGACCTGAGTTTGCTACAGGTGTGTCCCATCCCATACACATTAAGCTCATTATAAAGGGGGAAGTTGGAAGGATAAAGATTCTTCTTGCTTCTGTATCTTCTCTGGCTTTTCTCCTCATCTCTAGAGGGTCTTGCTTATCATCCTCTCTTGAGGACTGCTTTCTTGTTTATTCTAACTGCTGGACATTTGCTGGGCTGAGTATAACTTTATCATGTGAGACCTTAGTGCTCTCTGTGGCTACACAAAGGGAGGTTACAGAGCAGTGGGAGTGGGCCTGTTTAACACAACAGCATGTGACTGAACAAGGGAGAAGGGATTCAAGCTGCAACAGGAGAGGTTTTGCTTGGATATCAGGAAGAACTTCTTTGCTGCGTGGGTGTTGGAATGGGTTTCCAGGGCAGTGCTGGAGTCCTCATCCTTGGAGGTGTTTTAAGAGCTGATTCGATGGGGTGCTCAGAGATATGGCTTAAGGTGTAGGCTTGGTAGTGTTAGGTTGATGATGGGACTAGATGACTGTACAGGTCTTTTCCAATCTAGATATTTTTATTATTCTGTATTGGCATTAGTATTAATGTTAGCTTTGCTGTTTCATTAAATTAATTTTCATTTCAACCTGTGGGCCTTCTTTTCCCAGTCCTCTTCTTGTCTGGAGGAGGGATTGTTGGGTGATAGAACAACTGCTATAATTTAGCCCCAGATAAGGGCTAAATGTAGACAGACTCTTGCTGCAAGAAGGACATTGAGGCGTTGGAGCATTCCCAAAAGAAGGACAATGAACCTGGTGAAGGGTATAGAGCACAAGTCTTGTGAGGAGTGGTTGGGGGAACAGGGACCATTTGGCCTGGAGAACATGAGACTTGAGACACCACCTTGCTCTCTACAACTATGTGAAAGGAAGTTGTCAGGTGTGTGTTGATCTGTCAAAGAATAAATGATAGGACAAAACAGCCTCAAGCTGCACCAGAGGGAGCTTTAGGTTTGGTATTAGGAAAAATTTCTTCACTAAAAGCAATGACAAACCCTGGAACAGGCTGCCTGAGGAATTGAAGTCATCCCCTGTGAAGGTACTCAAAAGCCATATAGGTCTGGTGCTTAGTGACATGGTTGGGTGGTGAACTTAGCAGTGCTGGGTTATTGGTTTGACTCAATGGTCAACATTCATGTTGATTTTTCCATCAGAAATGATTCTATGATACTAAATGTATTCCCAAAGTCTATACTCCGAAAACCCACCCTCTTGGAAACTGGTCAGACTTTTTCTAATCAGTGAATCATTAGCATCTGAGACTTAAAAGGGAGTGTCTTCATCAGGATGTACTGCATGACCAGTGCCATTCAAAAATTGTTCTAAAACATTATATTCAACACCTTTCATAAACATTGATATATATTCACATCAAATATGTCTCTTCTGTCTCTGATACCTGCTTCTTGTCCTTGTTTTAAAATACACAGTGTTAAAAGATCACACATTTGTTGTATTGCTGCAGATATTATTCTAACTCAACTTTGNTTATCATCATTTGTCAGACAAATCCTTCCCCTCCCTTTCTAGTGATATTCCATAGCTAATTGAAATGTTGTGTAATATAAAACCTGCTGGGAAAAAACTTCAAAACTGCAGAACAACCATCAGACTAAAAATCTGGATAAGGACATACATTTTATTTTCAATTTTGTCAGAAGCTGTTATGATTAATCAACCGATTATTACAGAAAATAAATTAATGCCATTTAAAAAAATAACAGTCTGAAAGCTCCTTAATGTCCTTCTCAACTAAAAGTATAGGTTCAATATTAATCTCTTTTATAACCCTAATTTTTACTTAGTCTTTTTTTCATCTCTGCTTAAGCATATGGAGATATAAATAGTGTCTTATGTCCCTCTCTATTTGCCTTTAATTTACAGGCAAAAATGTCTGTTCTTGCCTTCTTCTTAGCCAGTCAATTTAATAATTAAAATCACCATGACAACAGATAATGATATCAATGAAATTATTATACTTAATTACATGAAGAAGGTGAAAACAGGTTTGGCTTTTAATTCTAGCAAAAAAATTGGGGACCTGATTCACTTCTCTGTTACTATTTGTCTAATTACAAAGTGCTGCTGAGAGCTGCCCATTGGTTGCCCCACTGCAAAATGGGGCTTCCTGGATAATTCAGTGAAGTGCAAGGGAAATATTTAGAATTTAATGAGCAATAGAAAGGAAATATCTTAATGTTAATATTTTTGTGAAAGTGGCTCGTTAGAGAAATTTCCTGAAAAAAACACACCCTTAAAGGAAATATGATTATCATTGTGCTAGTGGCGTGGTTAAGTATAAATAATATTCAGTACATAAACACGTCATGCTTACCATCACCACGTTATAAATTGTTTCAGAAGAACAAGGCATTTTAGGGGATATGGTTTGCTTTTATCATAGCTGTGGCATTTCATTAGTTCACTGTTCCATCTTGGCTTCGTGAAAGCTATAGTATCTGACTGGGTACTTTTATTTCTATGATAAAGCTGTACGTTTAAGAGGAATAATCTGGGAGTTCAGACAATATCTATCTTTTGATCTATTGATTTTTCTAACATGAGTAAACAATCACTGATTTTTTTTTTCCTAGTTTTGTTTGCAACTGGTATGAAATATGCTTTTTAAAATGATATACATCTTAATTTTCTCCCTAAAACCAACAAGCCATTAATAAATGTTGAATATTCCTGAATAATCCCTCTATGGCTTTTTGGAAAAACTCTAATAAAACCATCAGACTAAAAATCTGGATAAGGACATACATTTTATTTTCAATTTTGTCAGAAGCTGTTATGATTAATCAACCGATTATTACAGAAAATAAATTAATGCCATTTAAAAAAATAACAGTCTGAAAGCTCCTTAATGTCCTTCTCAACTAAAAGTATAGGTTCAATATTAATCTCTTTTATAACCCTAATTTTTACTTAGTCTTTTTTTCATCTCTGCTTAAGCATATGGAGATATAAATAGTGTCTTATGTCCCTCTCTATTTGCCTTTAATTTACAGAGTACGAGATCTGCAGCTGATGTAAATCAGTGTGGCCCCACTATTCTGCAATTATTTAGTGGATCTGTTTTTGATTTACATCACCACAAACAAGATAGACCTTATGTATAATTAAATGATATAGATAATACATATTTAGTCAGGAATCCTGATTTTTATGCACAGCTTTTGCTCTTTGCAACCTAGTAAGGACAGGAGAAACAGTGTGAGAAAATTCCTCTCAGTTGCAAAGATGACAGCATCTCCTCTGGCTTGGTACCCAGACCTCTATGGTAGGTGGGAGTCAGCCTGACCATCATCACCTACCCTGGAACTGTTCCACCTTCCCAGAAACAACCATAACATAGATGTGCCTGGCCCTGTGCCCGTGGCAAGGTATGGGGGAGACATCATTCTTTAGGTTTGCCACTGACATGAGTGGTGGCTCTGCTATCCCACAGAGAAGCCTGCTGCCTTTTAACACTGAGTCTGGCAGGGAGGAGGAGAGCAGCACTTGTGCTGGTTGGCTGTGTCCTAATGTGCCCCTGTGCATAACATTAAAGCAACTTCTCATCCCAGTCAGGAGTCCAGCATGGGCTATTTATAGCCCTGGCACCTCGCAGCTCACCAGAAACCCTGTGTTGCTGCATGAGATCTGCTTCCTTCTCCTACACATTCTCACAGACACCCACCGCTCCCAGCATCGGAAAGGTACATTTAAATCCTTTCCCTGATCAGAACAGGGACTTTGGCACTGAGACAGATGGGCAAGGTGGAAATGCTGGAGCCAGGCTGCTTTGGGTTGCTGGGCATGTGGGAAATTTGTGGGCAGGGGCATTGAATATGGGTCTTGGGGAACCCTTACAGATGCTGGAGAGGGGTCTATACCTGGTGATGCAGGTTCAGCTCCAGGGCAGCTCCATGGGGAGGAGGCTGTAGGACCCACTGTTGGTGCCAAAGTTGAAGCCCTTTCATTTCCTTACAGTACCTGCTGTCCAGTTCATAAAGGAAATATTCAAGCTTAATTCCAAAGTTAAGATGGCAATCCCTGAGCAACACCAAACTTGGAGACTGTTTGCAGCTATATGGTATTCGCCAGCAGTGTGGAAATAGGATCAGCCTGCAGATGCAGATATTTCAGTGTCTGAGGTCTGTGCATAGAGGGCTTTGTATACTCCACAAAACTGCAAACATCTAGATTGCATCCAGTAAAGTTGCTCAGAGAAACCCTTATTTCAACCATCAAGGTATCTGTATGTGCCTGAGACTGATCCTTACCATCAATAACACCTTTAATATAAGGGTTCAGTGGGGATTGCTGTTTTAGTAGGTACTGAACATGTGTGTTAGTGTAGGGGCTGTTTTGGAGGTGGTGTTGTGTTGCCATGAATTTTCTGAGAGTGTAGACATACCCAGATATTTCCTTGGTAGTGATTGAAAGATAGAAAAATTTATGGGGAACGCTAGATTCAAACAGTAATGGGATGCCAATGTCAAGTTGTAAGGGTTTACAGGTTGCAATTTATTTTAATTTTACTGCTGATTGACAAGGATATTAGAACTTTTACATATTAACATTTGCTCACCAAATGGATATCTGTTTTATGTAAATATTAACAATTAGAGTTCACAGTCTTTTCTGTTGTAAAAAGTCAAATAGTGCCTAGTTTGCATGTTATTAAATTACATTTTTTTTATTGTAAGACAGTTCAATTTACACTGTATGATATAATTGTTTCAGAAAATAAGCCTTTCCTATACTAATATTTAGACAAACGCAGAAAGATAAATCTTTAATACCTTTACCAGGCCATTTAAATAGCTACTGAAATACATTTTAGAAATACATTTTTCCTTCTGCTGGCATTTGTCATTGGAGATGTAAAAAACTTGCGCCTCTTTCTTCTGTGAATGAGTGCTTTGCTATTTCAATTACTTTTGATATGTAAGAAAAATTATCTGCACATGTGAACTGTAAAGGAAACGGGCTGTGTATGTATATATTTAGCTTCTATTCTTCTCATGAAATTAAAGCACATAATTGGCTCAGATTGGGATTTGTTTATAGGCATTTGCTTGTGAACAGAGCCACATCCATAGTCTACTTAAATTGTAGGATTCTTTTGACTGACTTCACTGAGATTTGAATCAGAGTAAGATTAAGGTCAGGTGAAGGCATATTTGAAAAGATGGCCCACAGGGTTTTTTCATTTTCAGATGCTTTGATTTTTTTTCATTAATCTATAACAGTTTGGGAAAAAAAAAAAGCACCTGGTATTTGCTGAGATAGGATCAATATTAATCCAATCCCACATCTAGGCCTCTGTCTTGGCAGTAAATGGAGCTCAAACTGTCAAATCTTTCCAGAATCAAACTACCCAAAGCCTTTGAAAACTGATCAAAGCATCTCCAGGTCTCCTCCAATGGTCAAATATGCTCCCAAGCAAAATTTCTGAAGCTCTGCAGACTACTTAAAATCTTACTGTTAGTAGCCCAAAGAGCCTTGTTAAGTCCCATTTTATTTTTATTTTAAATTGAGAGAAATGAAATGATAAAGCTATCAAGTCACTGCAGAAAGGACAGTCTGGCTGTAGCGCTCAGAGCAGAGAGGACTGCAGTGTCTGATGGCAGTGGGATAATTTCTGCAGCAGGGATGCAGTGGTGCCACAACTATCTACATCTATAGTAGTAGCTTGTAGGTCAGCAGCCTGTCTTTCTGTACAGAGAGCCTTCTTTTACACCACAGGCAGACTGTAACTGGCTGTCTTCCCCAAGCATGCCTAGCAGCACATGTCCCAGCAGGAGCTGGCCCATGCTTGACTATCATGAGACCTCAAACTGCCTGGACTGACACTCCCGAGTCAGATGGCATGTGAAAATAAATAAGGTCCTGCAGGGACTGAGGGAGAAAAATAGTTAAAATCCCTCTCAGAAGGATTATCATACTTTATTTTATATAGGCTAATGATTTGTAGTGTTCACAGTTTCAAAACCTCACAATTCCATCTTCCTTGACAGCAATAAATCAGATCTCTTGAAATGTACCTGATAAGGGACTGATTCTGGGAGATTGATAGGGCTGAGAAAGGGAAGGTCTTTCTCCAACAAGATCATGTCTAGCAAACCTTTTAAAACTGCCTAAGAAAATTAAGGATGAAATTTTACCAGAAATTGATGCAGATACTTCTGTTTCTAAACTGCACAGTGAACTTAAGTAGGGTTTAGACATTTAACTTTAATAATTAGATGCCTTTGAAAACATGAAAATCCTAAATCTCTAAGTTACTAGCAACTGATAGAATCTGTAAAACTTCAGCCAAGGTACCCTGACTACTAACAGTTATGGTGATACTTGAGACATATCAAAATGCTTAATGTCTAATTGTTACAGAGAACCATTTATTGTTGGAGATACCTTCATGCCCTCTCAAACCATAGAGGCATAAATTTTCCCCAGAGAATGAGCTATTCTATCACTTAATACTTTGCCACGTTTGTGTATTTTATCTGGACAGAATAGATAAAATTAATTCAAGAATTAATATCTAAATGATGCAGGAAAGCATTCCCTGAAACACTAAGTGACCTTTTCAGCACATCTCTAGCCACAGACTAGAAATGCTTCCCAGTCTGACCAGCAATAACTGTTCTTTGAATCTGCTTTTTCAGCCAGTTGGGCAGCTAACTTAGGTTGATTTAATCAGTTGATTTAATTACAATTTGTTTCTAATGATATCACGCAGGACCATATCAGTAACTTCACTCAAGACAAAGTATCTAATCTAACCCCTATTATCTTTGGAAAAAAAAATGAAAAAAATTAGATTGGATTGACAGAATTTGTTCATGATAAATGAGTGCTATAGTTGCTTTTATCAGCTCATTACTTTCTAAACTCTTGTAATTGAATGATGCAATAATTTCATCCAGCATCTTTCCAGGTATCAGAACTAAGAGAATAGTTCCTATTATATAATGCATAGAGGAACATCTGTCATTCCCCAGAAGCTTCCTTTATTATGATATATTTTTTCTATATCAAGATTAGCAGGATCTCTTGTATGGTTTTAAATCTTGATCTTAAATGCCAGCACAGCCTTCATAATTAAACCCTGAGATTATAACATTATCATCATCTGGGTACTGATTTCTGCCTCGCTGTGGTTGTCAGCCAAATGTCATAATGCATACAATTAACAGATTTCCTTCTCAGCTTACTGATAACAAAGAAAGCACAAATAATTCATAGACAGAGGTATCGGTTCTTTGATGTGACTGAACTCTGATCCTTTCAGCACCTGAAGGGAGGTAGGCTGAAGACAGGGCAGCCTCATTAAGACAAAGACAAAAAAAACCCAAGCCAAACCAAACAAAAAACAGACCAAAACCAAACCACAAGCAGAGGAGGAAGAGGAGGATGCAAGAGGTGCCCCCTGCGCTGCCCCATACTGGGTTCTGTGACCTCTTCTGGGCCAGGTCCCGCAGCTCCCACCATCCCACCACAGTGCAGGAAAGAGGAGATTCCTTGGGACTTGGGGAAAAGACAAGAAAAATCTGTCCCAGACAAAAATATAGACAAAATAATGACTCTAATTACAAGGTAGCTTTTTTTTTTCAGAGCTTAAGGGAAATTCCTGATGAGACACTTCCATCTGGTTTGCAGTCCCTTTGCACTGGGGGAGTTAAAAGAAACTGCAGTGACTGAGAATTGAGGACAGCATTTATTTATAGTTTGATAGCCTCATAAAAGCTGTAGAGCTAAGCTCACAGCAGTGTGCTTATTTATGTTTTGAACTGCTCATGCAGCACCCTACTGCCTTGCAAAACGTATGCCGTAGTTCCTGAATAAAATTATATGACTCTTATATGATCATAAGGTTCATGACACAAAGACCAAAAAAAAAAAAGTGAAATTAGACTAACGAAACAGCTGATATAAAAATTCAAGTAGCAGCCAGAATTGGAGAAAGATTAACAGCCTGGCTCTGAAATAAAGTAACATGAAATGAAGATTTGCACCTGAATCCCTTTTTCACAATAGAAAAAAAAAAATATCCAAAAACTTTGAATAAGGCAATGACTCTGATTTCAGCTTCTGGTGACATTACAAAGGATTTTGAGCCTTGCACTGAAGGTTTTATAATGACAATCCAGCCTCTGGCACAATCTCAGCAGTGTCTCACTGCAAATTATATATGTATCACATTTATCCTTTCTTTAAATATCAATGTACTATCCTTTTTTTTATCTGTAACCCAGAGGGGAAAGCAAAGCAGTACCATTTAATTATTACCTTTTAATAGTATTTCCAGTGATTTAAAGGAGAATATTAATATCTTTTCAATGACCTCACCAAAACACTGCTAAAAGCCAAGAGGGCAGTGACAAATTTGTGGCTAATACAAAGGGATAGATTTCTGATGTTAATGGAAGGATTTCACCCTTGGGTTATACTTCCTTTTTTTTTTAACTCTTTTAGTTTCAGTTTCCTCAGCTGTAGAATGGAGAAAGTAGACTTACATACAAGTCAAGAGGATGATTTTATTGAGTACAATTCAGTCAAGAGCCTGGTGTGCTATCAAAGAAGAGAGATGAAGGTGCATTCACAGAATCACAGAATGTCAGGGGTTGGAAGGGACCTAGAAGACCATCTAGTCCAACCCCCTGCCAGAGCAGGATCACCTAGACTAAGTCACACAGAAACACATCCAGGTGGGTCTCAAATGCCTCCAGAGAAGGAGACTCCACAACCTCCTGGGGAGCCCATTCCTGTGAAAAAGTTTCCCTCACTGTGAAAAAGTTCTTTCTTGTGTTGATCCTAAACCTCTTGTGCTCCAACTTGATCCATCCCATTGCTTCTTATCCTGTCATTGGATGACATTGAGAAGAGTCTGGCTCCATCTTCCCTGCACTCACCTTTAACATATTTATAGACATTAATGAGGTCCCCCCTCAGTCTCCTCTTCTCCAGGCTAAAGAGCCCCAGCTCTCTCAGCCTCTCCTCATAAGGGAGATGCTCCACTCCCTTCATCATCTTGATGGCCCTGTGCTGGACTCTCTCCAGCAAATTGTCTTTTCTGAACTGGGGTGCCCAAAACTGGACACTGTATTCCAGGTGGGGTCTCACCAGTGTAGAACAGATGGGGAGAACTTCCCTTGACCTGCTGGCCACACTTCTCCTGATGCACCCCAGGATGCCATTGGCCTTTTGTGCTGCAAGGGCACATTACTGGCTCATGGTCATCATCCTGTCCACCAGGACCCCCAGGTCTCTTTCTCCAGAGCTGCTCTCCAATAGATCAGCCCCCAGCCTGTACTGATACATGGGGTTGTCCTTCCCCAGAAACAGCACTTTACGCTTGCTCATGTTAAATTTCATTAAATTTTTCCCTGCCCAGCTCTCCAGCCTGTCCAGGTCTCTCTGGATGGCAGCACAGCCTGCTGCTGTGTCAACCACTCCTCCCAGTTTGGTGTCATCAGCAAACTTGCTGAGGGTGCTCTCTACCCCCTCATCCAGGTCATTGAGGAATATATTGAATAATATTGGACTCAACACTGACCCTTGGGGGATGTCACTAGTCACAGGCCTCCAGCTAAACTCTGCTCCACTGACTACAACCCTCTGGGCTCTCTCCTATAGCCACTTCCCAATCCACCTCACTGCACAATGACTCAATCCACACTTCTTAATCTTGGCTGTGAGGATCCCATGGGAGACAGTATCAAAAACCTTGCTGAAGTCAAGGAATACCACATCCACTGCCCTTCCCTCATCCCTCCCTCATTATTCGTGGGTGTATCCCATCAGGGCCCATAGACTTGTGGATGTCCAGTTTGCTCAACTGGTCTCTAACCCAAGCCTCTTCAACTGAGGCTTTCAACTGAAAGAACTTCCTCCCTCCAGAATTCCTCTGTGGTCTTGGAGACCTGGGACTCCTGGTAGCTGACCTTAGAAGTAAAGACCAAGGCAAAGGTGGCATTCAGTAATTCAGCCTTCTCTCTGTCCTCGGTCACCAGGGCACCCACTTCACCCAGTAGTGGGCCCACATTACCTCTAGGCTTCTTTTTGCCTCCAACATACTTGTAGAAGCTTTTCTTGTTGTCCTTGAATAGCTCTGCTGCTGCTTCTTGGGGGGGCAGTAGAGGAGACAACCCTGCATTGGATGCAGATCAGTAGTGCCCTTCATCCAGGTAGTGGGTATAGGACTTATCCATCAGATAATTTGAGTTTTAAGTAGTACATTATTGGCATGAACTACATTGTGCTTTAAGATTCCTACTGCTAGTATCTTAATAATGGAAGAGGAGAAACCATCTGTGAGCAAGTTGTGCCAGATTCTAATCACTGCTAAATGAAGACATAAATTCACAAACATGCTGAACAGTGTAATCATAGTACAGCTCTTAAGAAAGCTCATTTAAAGTGAAAGAAATCTTAAAGGTGACTAGAGAAGGAAGTGAAATCATAACTCATTTCTACACACTGCTTCTTCCTGTTCTGTACAAAAGTCTGGGAAAGAGGATGAGGATTAATCATCTCACTTGTTCTTCACATTAAAAATTCATATTTTGTCCATTATGGAAAAGCTGGAGGATGTGTGAAAGATGACATCATAAGAGAGAAACTGATAATTTTGAAGAAAACCCCCTGGTTATCACAGAATCACAGATATTAGGGGCTGGAAGGGACCTAGAAGATCATCTAGTCCAACCCCCCTGCCTGAGCAGGATCACCTAGACCAAGTCACCCAGGAACAGATATATTATAAATTGTATATTGTATATATAAATTGTTATATTGTAAACCAGAATTGGAGTCTTGTTGGTAGTTAAGACTTTCATCTGATTGGAGAATGAACAACCCGCTTAAAGACTCTGATTAATCTGCTTTAAGAAATGAGTGCTTACAATACACAATCTTTGAAATATGGTGTGGTTCCTTTATCAAAATCCAGTGAAGATCAAATTTTACAAGGTGATAAAATAGCACAAGAGGAAAACATGGACATCTAATTATGTGGTATTAAAAAGTGAACATTTTCCATTTCATAAGTCTTCTACTGTTTGCAAAACTTCTTCCAGAGGTAGTCATTGTAGGATTAATTTTAGTACTTTCCCAAATTAATTATTACATTTCAATGTAGCCAGTAAAAGAAAATAAATATAAAGCAATGTAGATTTTGGAAGTCCTATTGCTTTATTTTTTTTGTACTAAATGTAATGCCTTTCGTTTTAAGAAGGATCATAAGAAGAGCTTATAGCTTGACCCACATTCAGATTATAAAGTTAATGGTTTCTCTTCCAGATCCATTAATTTCTCAGGTCTTGCTTACAGTTCTGGATTTGGAATATTTAAAGAATAGATAAAAACAAGGAAATGCTGGTCTTCAAGCATGCCTGGCTTTTAATTTAGCATTCAAAGTAAGGAACCTATGTAATTGGCTGAAGCAAAATGATGACTACTTCCAAAAACAATTGAACAGCTAAGAGTAGGTCTGAAATTAATTATGTAGCTGTAGATTTCCTTTTCACCTGGGAAATAACTATAATATCTTCTTAAATCCATCTATCTAGATCTGTAGAGAAATCTGCACTATTTTGAAATCCACCTAAAGGTTGGGGTTTTTTTCACAAAAAAATTAATATACTCACTTTTTAATGTTGATATATTTTTCTTTAATTATACTAAGTCTACAGTTTGTGCTTCAAGGATTTGAGGAAAGTATTTTAATCTGTCATACAAGACCCTGATCCTGCAAATATTTAAGCTAGTGAGGGATGTTACTCATTTAAATAGTCTCATTAAGCAATTCAAAGCATGCTTACAATGTGTTTCAAACATGCTTATACCACAGATTTAGGACTTGTCTGTGCATTGGTGATTCATGAAGTTAGTTCTTAATGCATTTCCACAACAGAGCCATCTCATTACCAAATTAGGAACAAAAGCTGTGTTAAGGACTGGTATCCTTCAAGTGATGGGTAAATGTAATTCTTCCATTGACAGCTCTACCACTATACCTCACATTCTGCAGCTTGCTGATCTGAAAGAGTAAGAGGTTTTCTAAAAGCCCCTCCACACACACACACACAAAACATCCAGAAAAGGCCTAAATC
>VYZU01083047.1:0-19165 GCA_013401355.1 Ceyx cyanopectus | reverse complement strand
AAAACACTAACCTGGTTTTGTGCTGGAGCTTCCCAGAGAAGAAAAAAAGACATCTCAAGAAGCTTGAATTTTGGTTTTCAGATCCAAACCATTTCAGCCATCTCTTCTCCTAGGAGCTCTCCTCTAATGGATCCTGTTTTCCTGCCATTAGACTAATTCTCAGTTTCTGCTTAGCCTGTGCTTTATCCCAGCTGCAGGATCTTGCTTGGGAAGCTCATTGCCCTGCACTGATGCCGTGGCAGTGCACACAGGGCAAGCAGCAGTGCCATCACCACATCTCAGGGAAACAGATACCCATACAATTTTGCTGCATGTCTGCTAAAATATGTGTGTAGTATCTAAGAAGTTATTTTTATTGCAGGCTTTATAGCCCAATGAGCCAGTGCTTTCAGAGAGGAGAGATGGCAGTCTGGAAAAATAGCAGGGATTGTAAGGACCTGAGATTCCCAGTTGTGCTGCCAGGAACGGCAATGTGTTGAGCAGAGCTTGATGTGAAATGCTGTACAGCAACTTTCAGTTTAAATCTTTGTTCTTTTTTGGTACCCATACAGGGTGACAGTCCCTTCTGTGGTTCCTTATTATTGCTTTGGCCTTTAAAGGCACATTCACATGTAACACTCCAAAGCGTTCCACTTACTGCATCCTAAGAAAATGAAAACAAGTATAAAAGCTATAAAAGATGTTGGTGTGTTTGTGACTTTCCAGACTTGAACCACTAAATCTAGCAAATACAGGTCTGAGCATGTTCTGGATCTGAACTGCTGCTCAGAATTTTAGACTTGAGGTTTAGCCCTTTCGGCTGTTGTGTTCTGATGGATTGTTCTCACTGTCACTTGTGCTTCAAGAGGCTGCCATTGGATTGAATTCTGCTCTTCTGTGATGAATCATCACTCCTTCCCCTTTCTAAGATCTCAGTTTGAGAATTGGGTGCTTCACCTTAAGAGGTCATCCTCATCTTTTTTTGTGTCTTGCACTGTTCCCCCACTGAGTTGACTGCCCACCACTGAGGTTTGTACCAACACTGCTGTGTAACATCCAGTGGTGCTTTCCAGAAGGCACATCAGGTCCTTGCCCTGCAAAACCAAGGGATCAAAGCATTTTTAAAATATTTTTTTATATTTTATCCAGTATCTCACAAATAATTTTCTTAGTGTAGCCTGATTTTTACTTACTGGCAGTGTTGGTGAAAGTGGATGTGAAAGGTAAATATTGCCAAGAGGAAAAGTATGTACTATTAAGAAACAAAACCCAAAGAGCTGTTGCAGCAATTTGAAAGATACCCAGAAGGTTATATCATAATTGAGACTGTGATCATCTGCAGCTGTGAAGGGTGAAAAATAACTTTCCATTTACTAAGCAAAGCAGAAATGAACAGTATTGTGCAGTGGCTGTGGCACGGCTTGCTCACGATCATGATTTGCCGTGGAGACCAGCTTCAGAGCAGGTAAGACTGCAGTGGGGAAGGAATCTAAAGCTAAAAAGGCTGACAAAAAACTCTTTTGGGGGCGTTTTTTAAGCCGGCTACAGGGACCAAGCCCGAGCCAGCAGCGGCAGCTTGGGGCGGTCACCGGAGAGAGCCAGGGCGGAGCCCCCTCAGCGGCGGGGATTTTAAACAACCCGCACCAGCTGCTACCTGCGCCCTCAGGCCTTAAGAAGCCTTCGGGACAAGGCACACAACAAAAGGCCTGAAAGGGCAAGTCTTTGTTAACAGGCAAGCACTTAAAAGGGCAGTAAACTGTCCTGTGTGTAGTAGAGTCTTTTGATTATAGAACCAATTATGGTTGCAATCGGATTAAAGGTGGTTAAAAAAACTGTGGGCACCCAGGCAGAGGCCCCAGACAAGCATGGGGTGTTCAGGCCTAGGGCGGCGGAGAGTGTCAGAGCGTCGAACTTGCCATGGAGGGCAGTGGAGGTGACACCTGTGTCAGGTGTGACCAGGTGAATGATCTGCTCAGCCTGGTGGCTGAGGAGGAGGAGGGAGCAGAAAGCCTGAGGAATATTTTTGAGGTAGATTGGTGGAGTCACCTCCTGAATGACGAGCAGCAAGCAAGCTCCACAAAGAGCAGAATATCCCACACACACACTCTGGCCATCAGGCAAAATGGGGGGACCTAAAGGATAGGAAGGAATGGAAGCAGGTGCCTGTCAGGAGAGGAAGAAAAATCCCTGCCTGGCCTCCCTCACCTGCCCGGTTGCCCCTGCAAAACAGGTATGGGGCTCCAGGCAATGAGAGCCAGGCAAAGGAGGAGTCAGGTGGGGGTTCACTGATGGGGCTGTCTAGGGTAAATCACTTGGATACATGCAGTAGGACTTCTTCATCTAAGAAAAAAAGGCGGGTAATTGTAATAGGAACTCCCTCCTGAGGGGAACAGAGGGCCATCTCTGCCACCCTGATCTGACCCACAGGGAAGTCTGCTGCCTTCCTGGAGCCTGAGTTAAGGATGTTATCACGAAGCTTCCTGATCTGGTCAAACCCACAGACTATTACCTGCTTCTGTTTATCAGACTGGTGGTGATGAGATAGTAGAGAGATGGCCAGAAGCAATCAAGGGACTTCAGGGCACTGGGGCAGATGCTAGAAGGATCAGGCGCACAGGTTGTGTTTGCCTCTGTTCCTTCAATTACGAAGAAAAACAGCGGTAGGTTTGACAAAGTGCAGCAGATTAATACTTGGCTAAAGGGGTGGTGCCAGAGGTCTAGTTTTGGGTTTTTTAACCATGGGGAGACCTGCAGGGCACCTGGTCTACTGAAACCAGGTGGGGTTCAAATGACACGAAGGGGAAAATGGATCCTTGGTCATGAGCTGGTGGGACTAGTAGAGCATTCTTTAAACAAGATATGAAGGGGGAGGGGTTGGTAGCCAGATCTAATGCAAATAGGCAGAGCCTTAAAGTAGATCTGAAAGGGGGTGGGGGCAAAAGCGGAATCACCGGAGAGGAGCCAGTATGCAATATGCCAGTGCTTGTGGGGGGAGGAAAGTAGTGGTAAGATCAAACAATCTTGTGAATTATCTAATGATTAAAATATCACATGAAGTTGCAGACAAGGGTTGTAGAGAGAGGTCAGTTACTGTGGAAACATCTGAGTATCACCAGGAAGGTATGAGGGCTTCTCCCTTACAAAAGGTGACCCAGCTGAGGTGCATCGACACTAATGCATGCAGCATGGGTAACAAACAGGAGGTCATTCTGCAGATGGAAAGCTATGATGTAGTTGCTATAACAGAAACATGTTGGGATGCCACACATAACTGGAGTGCCACAATCAAAGGCTACAAGCTCTTCAGGAGAGACAGACAGGGCAGGAGGGGTGGTGGAGTGGCCCTGTATGTTAGAAAATGTCACGAGACCTCAGACAAGGAGGTTGAGTCTGTTTGGATTAGGTTAAGGGCTAATAAAGCTGATATAGTCGTGGGAGTCTGCTATAGACCCCCCAGACAAAACAAGGAGATGGATGGAACTTTCTATAAGCAGTTGAGAGAAATCTCACAGTCACTGAGACTGGAGATTGTCTCAATGCCCCTGCTCTAGCAGGGTCATCCACAGCAGGGTGCCCAGGATTGCATTGTCCAGGCAGGTTTTGGAAGTCTCCAGATAAGGAGATTTGTGTTGGAAACAGGCATCCCAAAGGTCTGTGATACCTCTAGAAAGGAACTATGCTCTGAAGAGCAGCCACAAGATAGACTCGTGGTTGTGTGTTCCTCTTGGTGTAATTCTCCCAAGAGCATGCAAAGGGTGTGTAGTTGCATGGGAATGATGCCCATCTGCATGTGGGTGAGCACTGTGCTGTGTCCTCCCAGGAGGATGGATGCCTGAGCTCTCACTGCCATCTCTTGGTCGGTGACACAGGCAGGAGCCACCCGCAGTCTGCAGTGCAGCTGCTGCTGTTGGAGCTCAGTGCTGAAGAGACATCGATACCAGCACTCGATGGTATAGGCCTGGGTATGATCCCTGCCTATCCCAGCAGCTCTGGGGGTTCTCATGCTGGTTTTCTGGTGAGCAGTGCTTGCTGCTGAAGCTGGCTGGCTTCCAAGAGGGGAGGACTTACTTGTGTGGCCTGTTTCAGTCTTTCATGGGAAAAGACTGACGTGTTCCTAGAAAGGCCTGGTTTAAAGTAACCTGCTACAAAGACAGATAACATGGAGCCGAACATTTCCTTTTGACACTAAATTACTTCACCCTCATTCATAGAAGCTTATTTTCCAGGGACTATTTTTATTGATCTTTTTTTTTCTCTCTCTTCTTAAGGCTGCTGTAGTCAGTGATTTTATTCTAAAGCTTAGATTGCTTCTGAGAGTAGCTCAGTAACATAGCATGATTCATCATATTAGAATATATAAAGGCTAGAAGCCTCTGCTACTGCACGTAATATGATAAATACACGTTTTATAAAATAAAGGGATCTGGTAAGCTCTGCATTTTGCTTTGGTGTTATAAATGTGATGATTTAAACATGTAGGGTTTGGGTTTTTTCATTTGGGGTTTTGGGGTTTTATGAGCGGGGTTGGTTGGTTTTTTTGCCCTCCTGTTCATGTTCTGGTTCATGTACAGCTGCCAAGTCAATGGGATGTTTATAGCTATAGAGGGACAAGACAAAATACTGATCACAAACTGTTTTAGTTGTAGATAGTGGAAAGTTGCCTACCAGGCAGACTGGTTTTGGTTTATACCCTACTGGGGGGAAGCACTGGAGAACCCATTTGTCTCTATAGTGGTACAAGACTAAACCAAGAGATTAAAAGTGACCTGACTTTCCTCTCTGACCTGCTTTGCCTGCCCTAGATTGGGAAAAATGGATGAAGCAGAGGTTCCAAATCAGCTTGATAATCCCTTCTTGGCACCAGGGTCTGTATCAGTTGCATCATGTTCTCCTGCAGTGCTTCATTAGAGCAGACATGAGTTACACTGGGTTTTGGAGGAGATGCAGGGCTTGGCTGCTTCATTCTCCTAAAGATCCCAGGGGAGTAGCTGAAGAGTGATTGGCCAGTGTTGGTACTGTAATCAAGATGTGGATGGTGAAAGAGGAAAATAAGTATTAGAGGAAAAAGTTTGTAAGTACTGGTGTGTTTTTGCTTCCTAGGTGCTTGCACAAAGATTCTTGAACATAAGAGCAAACAGCATTTTCCTGGAATGCTCAAATACATTTTGGATGTCTAAACAAATATTTTGGAAAAAATAATGGTTTATAACATTGTAAAAGACAGGGAAAGCACAATCCCCTTTGACCTGTACCAGATTTTAAAAAGTTCTCATGTATTCTGAGCTAGTATAAACATCAAGTATTGCTCATCACTGCTCTTTTCCTGCCCTTTTCTGTCATGACCAACATCTTACTATTTCATTGATTTCTGTGTAAAGTTTAGGCAAAGATGGCTTCAATTAAACTCGTCTTGGATTTCAGACCAGTGTGACCTTACCATGTGTGTGTTTGAATGTAGTTGGTGAATGACAGACTATTGCTGCCCATGTTTTTTTCAGCTTTAGCCTAGAATACAGCTTTTTAAGCCATGTGGTTAATACTATAGATGAGGAATTAAAGTGATGTTAAGAAATAGTTTATGCAAATTGTGTATCTATTCTGCAAATAAGGCTGCAATCAGAAGTATCTAAAACTTGTCAGTGATTGTGAGATTACAGTTTTCTGGAAAGCACTGAACATTAAAAATTATTTTGCACTGGAAATGGATAGCTAGTGGGAGAGAGGGGATTCTCAGATGTTTTGATCATTACCTCTTCTAAGACTACTTGGCAGTGGGACATGGTTTGGAAAACAGCACCTTGGTCTTGTTCACCTGGCTTTATCAGTATTGACAAGACACCAATAATAACATATGGTTGATCTTCCAGTGGCTTTCTGTTGATAATCTAATATTTCAAGTTTAAGCATTTCAAGCTAGTTACCAAGGAATTGTTCCTCTCTTATTACAGTGGAACTCTTTGTACTAGTTTCCAACCACCCTGGTAAAGTTTATGCACTCCTGGACCTTCTTATCACCTTTGAGTTTCCTTTACTTCTGACAGCTTTTCTGGAAGGACAAATGACCTTCCAGTCCTTCAACTGGTGTGGCTACTTTAGGTTTATTATAATTTGCATGTTTATTTTGCACAGCACCTATGATTTTTGGATGGTGATTTTGGTTTCAGTTTTGATCTCTAAATTTTCAAATTTAGCGAAAAACTAGAAGCATTTTGGGTGGCTCTAGGCATGGGAAAAGTTGGTATAGTTTTGTGAGGTTTTGAAACCCTCAATGTTTGGAGCGATTACCAAGCAAGGAAGGTGTGTGTGACTTGATGTTGTCATGGTGCTGGAGAGAAAAGTAATTAAATCAGCCTCTTTCATCACCTTAGTCGTTAATGCAGAGGCATTTAGGAAATATTTGGTTTGTACGCCACTTCAAAATTGACCAGTGAAAAGGCATGTCCTTTTCAGGTCCATTTCTAGGTAATGGTCTCACATACTGACAGCATAGCCTGGAGCATTTCCTTCAGCCTCAGCATCTGGCCAGTTTGCTTTACCTAATCCATGCTCATTTTACATTTAATCTCTGCAGAGCTTCCCATTCCTTGTCTTTCCCATGGATGCTTCCCTCTGCTGTGTATCAGGGTAGCATTAAGAGCTCAAGAAACTTACTAATTACTTAGTAGGATCAGCATCTGCTAATGAGATGGGGTACGACAGACAAACACTGGTCTGTAACAAATCTGCCTTCAGATAATTTGCTCAGAGCAGATTTTTGTCTCGCTGAACTAGATACATGGTAATAAAGCAGTAGCATTATTAATAGCATTACTGGGAAGGGGCTTCTGTTAGACAAAAACCTCAGGCACTGCTCCTATCCCACTGACATATGCCACTGATCTGCACCCATGTCCAAGGGTGTTTGTTTTATTTGGAGAGAGAAGAAAATAAAAAGGTTGTGGTAGTGAAAATACTCTTGTTTAAACCTTCTCTCACTGACTTGAGGTGGAGTGAGAGTCAGCAAATGATGGCTCCAGACCTTGATCATACCTCTATTCATCTAAGAACGAGTCTGGAAATATGTTTGTCTCAAGTTGATTTTGAAAAATGGCTTGTAATTTGGAAGAGTGAGCATAAGCTTCTTGATGGCATGACAAAAGACAGATGGGAGGGTTGTGCCCTCCACGCTGTGAAAAATTGCTGTATTCCCACTATACTTGGATTGTGGAAACGAGCTATAAGAAAAGGAGAAGGCCCACATGTTGTGAAAGTATTATGAGAGTTGTTATCCAACTAGCTCATTAACATCCAATTCCAGAGAGAAGGCACTTAAAAGTCCTATTTAGAAGTAATATTCCTGTAGAAAAGTGTAGTTTGTAGCACTCCATGAGATAATTACAGGCATTGAAAATCCCAGCAATACAGGAACACTTAGTTTAAGGAAAGAAGTACTAAGTAGCTTAACACTTGGAAGCTCTCAGCAGAAGAGTGACCTAAGCTTGTGTAGAGAAGAGCCTATTTTGAGTTTGGTACATATGGGTAGTGAGTCATATACCATGTAATGGTGCTGCATTAGCAATCTGCACATAATGCTGATTTCTGTCTGCTGAAGAAATGTAGAGATGATAAAGGAAAACATCAATGAACTGATGGCTCTTTCATGAAGCTGAAATTACAGTTTCAAAGCTTTCTTAAATATGTGTGTGTATGTAAATCATATCATAACAAATTATAACCCTGGTGGCTAATAATGCCTCTGGGTTTCATCCTTTGGAGTGAGGAGATGCTAACATGACAGGGAACAGAGGAAGTCTCAGTATGAAACAGATGTAAGAGTTGCCAATGTTTGTGATTGCCTAGTAATTTTAGTATTAAGAAAAAAATATTATTACAGCAAAAGTTTACTTTCTAAGAATCTTACCTTTTCAGGCTTGATACTGGTTTTGTTCAAATTTATTTACATGTAGAATGGTTAAAGAAACACACAGAACATACACTTTGCTTCGAAATCTTCCTTCCAGCTTTGCTAGCTGTAGGGCTTCAAATTTAGCAGAGTGTTTTGTTTGCAGCTACCAAATGATTTATTTTTGTGGCAAAGATCAACATTCTCATCAAAGGAATGGGTAACATCAGCCAATTTAAGAATAACAGTAGTTTTTTCTGGTGGGCTGGTCTCCCACGGGAATTGCTGAGTCCTTGCTTTGTGTGAAGTCAGAAGAGAAGCCAGTCCAGCCAAAAGAGGGGCTTCTCCTTTACCACACACGGGGTAGCAAAGGTGGCTTCAGGGAACTGGCTGTACTGAGAGAGAGGAAACACAGCCTTGTGGAGCAGGAACAGAAGCAGAGAGCAAAACCAGCAGAGGATGTAATTTAGCAAATGGAAGGGATGGGGGTGTAAACAATGTACAGAGGCAGTGAGGATTAAAGAACAGCTCTGGTATTAATGAAGTTCTGGGGGGAATTGCTGCCAAGAATACAATTTCTGCTGCAGTCAGGAGAAGGAGGGAAGTACCCAATGAACGATAAGCCTGAAAGGTCGTGTTTGATGGCTGTGTTAAAGGTGATGCCTGGAAGGAAAGTTCTTCATCTAAATAGAGAACAGCAGCTTCCATCAAGCATGAGGGAAAAAAGCAAGGTGTGGGCCATTTATTTGGTGGAATTGGCCATTAATGATCATCTTGGTGATACTCCAGTACTACCAACGTTTAATAGTCTAACAAAGTTTACAGTAGAGATTAGAAAACTAGTGGCAAAATTACTAGTGATTATCTCAATGTGTTGTGTTTGCAAGTTGCATTTATGCATCAGAATGGAATTTCTTAGTAAACCAGGATGGAAAACTGATAGATGACAGAAGAGTCTTCCATCGTGCTCCAAACTTCATGCTGAGTTGTAAGTGGATAAGATAACCAAAGCTTACAAGGTAGTGCTGTAAACTACTGGGAATGGCCCTTGCTGTCCCTCAGCAACTGGGTAACAGTGACTGGGAAGCCCAGCTGATGCTGTTAAGACCAGCAGACTGACAGAAGATACATATTTTTAAAAAGAAAAAAAGAAACCCCCACAGAAAACAACATACAGAGACTGGGAAATGGAAGCAAAGGAATAGCATTGCTATGGGAGGGAATCTGGGCTTTCCTTAAAAGGTAGAGATGTTACTGAATAATATATTTTGCAATTATAGCACTCCCTCAATTTTATTTTATTTATTCTGTAGATTTTGTGATTTCTTCATTAGTTCAACTGAAGTGCATCTATACCATCATCATGAGGTTTTTGTGTATCATGCAGTATGAGCAACAAACAGGGAGCTTGAAGCCATGATGCACCAGGAAAGCTCTGACCTAGTGGCTGTCACAGAAACGTGGTGGGATGCCTCACATAACTGGAGTGCCACAAGTGACGCCTACAAGCTCTTCAGGAGGGCTAGACAGGGAAGAAGAGGCAGTGGAGTGGCCCTGAATGTTAGAGAATGCTATGAGAGCTCAGAAATCAAGTATAATGACAGGGTTGAGAGTGTTTGGATTAGGTTAAGGGCCATTAAAGCTGATACTGTGGTGGGAGCCTGCTATAGACCTCCCTACCAAAGCAGTGAGGTGGATGAAGCTTTCTATGAGCAATTAGGAGAAATCTCACAGTCGCTTGTCACTGTTCTTGTGAGGGACTTGAACTTCCCAGGTATCAGCAGAGAGGGAACAATCCAAGAGGTTCCTGGAATGTGTGGAGGAAAACTTTCTCACACAGCTGGTCAGTGACCCAACCAGAGAAGGTGCCTTCCTAGACCTGCTTCTTGTGAACAGGGAGGAACTTGTGGGGGATGTAAGGGTTGGAGGCCGTCTAGGGCACAGTGATCATGAGATGATTGAGTTCTTAATCCTTGAAGAAACAAGGAGAGGAGTTCGTAAAACTGACAGCTCAGACTTCTGGAGGGCAAACTGACCTGTTCAGGAGACTGACAAAGTCCCTTGGGAGGCTGCCCTGAAAGACACAGGAGCCCAGGAAGGCTGGACATACTTCAAAAGAAGTCTTAAAGGCAGAAGAACAGGCTGTCCTGTGTGCCAAAAAACAAGTAGGTGGGGAAGGAGACAGTCTGGCTAAATAGGGACCTTTGGCTGGACCTCAAGCATAAAAGGAGAGTCTATGACCTTTGGAAGAGGGGGCAGGTCTCTTATGAAGACTATAAAGGAGTAGCAAAGCTATGCAGGGAGAAAATTAGGAGAGCCAAAGCACAGAGAGATCTCAACCTAGTTGCAGCAGTTACAGATAATAAAAAGTGTTTCTATAAGTTCATTAACAAGAAAAGGAGGATTAGGGAGAATCTCCATCCTTTATTGGATGCACAGGGAAACACAGTAACAAAGGATGAGGAAAAAGATGAGGTTCTCAGCACCTACTTTGCTCAGTTTTTAGCAGTTGAACCAGCTGTTCCCTGGACACCCAGCCTCATGAGCCAGGCTATGGGGAGGGGAGAAGAGAAAGGCCATTGCATTTCCAGAGGCAGTGCTCAGGGACCTGCTACACCACAGGGATGCACACAAGCCCATGGGACTGGATGGGATACATCCAAGGGTGCTGAAAGAATTGGCAGACGTGCTCACTAAGCTGCTTTCCATTATTTACCTGAAGTCCTGGCTAACTGGGGAGGTCCCCATGGACTGGAGGGTAGCAGATATAACACCCATCTACAAGAAAGGCAGAAAAGAGGAACTGGGAAACTACAGACCTGTCAGTCTCACCTTGGTGCCTTGGAAGGTCATGGAGCAGATCATCTTGAGGGCCATTTCAAGTCATAGAGAGGACAACCAGGGGATCAGACACAGTCAGCCCATGGGTCCTGTCTGACAAACCTGCTCTCATTCTATAACAAGATGACCTGACTATTGGAGGAGGGAAAGGCTGTGAGTATTGTCTACCTAGGTTTTCAAAAAGCATTTGACAGTTTCCCATAGAATTCTTATGGAAAAACTGTCTGCTCGTGGCCTGGATGAGCACATGATCTGCTGCATCAAGTGCTGGCTGGACAGAGAGACCCAAATCATTTAATTCAGAAACAATTCAGCTGGTTGTTTTTTTCTCCCCTTCCCTTTCCTGGGTCCACTGGTAGGTTTGTTTATTTCTAAATGTGAAGTGGCAGTCTCACCAAGTATTTCTCCCTGATTGCCTAAGGAAAAGTCACTTTATTCCTTGAGGAAGAAAAATACCCTGACTTTTTTCCCTCGATCCCATTTGTTTTCTTCTATGATTCTTAAATATTGTGCTATGGAAAACACAACCGCTTGATTGCACATTTTCCATGTCGGTTATTGTTATGCCAATTGCCTTTAGAGAAAAGATGTCATCCAGACTTCATAAAGATAAAAGTTAAATTTGAAAAGATTTAAAGTTTGATTGCTGTAACAAATGTAGAACCCAATGCAAACACTTGGTAAGCTTACAAAAATTGGTGCACATGAAGAGAACATAATGTAAATAACTATAACTTAAATTAAAATATTCCTGGTGCTTTTTTTTGGTTTTTTGTCTAATCAGAATGAGCTTGTAATAACCCCAAAGAAAGCTTTAAACTTCTAATTCTGCGTGGTTGCTTGCAAAATATTTATACAACCATTATATCTACTGTGGTGGTGTTTGTATGTAGTAAGTGCAGAGTTCATTGTTACATCAACTGGTGTAACAAATCCAAAGTGCAAGAGGTGAGTATTAAAAGCTCAGGTATATGCTTTCCTTACTCCAGGAAATGTATGCTAGAGGCAGTATTGGGGGTTTTTTTTGTTTGTTTTTTTTTCCCCCAGTGTGCCATATCCAGAACAGTTTGGAAATAAACTTAACATTGGACAAAAACATTGCAGTATCAGACACAGTTTCCACACTGCTTTATAGTGCATGATGTAAAAAACCAAGAAGGTCAGCACTCCCACACCTTTCTGGAAAATCTTTCTCAAGCAATTTTTGTAATCACATGTATAAAGCATCTCTCTTTAGAGGCAGAAACACTTCTGCCTTACTGGAGGCTTCATGCTCCTTTTGAAAAGGTCTGTAGAAACAGATTGTGTTCCACTTACACTCTGGTGTTTCTTCTTTCCCTCGTGTATCAGCCTGCATGATGAAATTCTGAGTTACTGGAGTTGAGTAAAAACACTGCACACAGTGGACTACTAATAGGGTTTACAGTGGCTTTGGGTCACTGTGATACAGCTTTTGTGAAGAGGTGATATCAAGTATGTTTGTTCTTGAGGTTAATGTGTTGTCTTTGGGTCTCTAGTTTTGAATGATATCAAGCTTGTTCAAAAGTCCAGACTTCCCAAAGCTGTACCAAACAGACTGAATTATGATACACATAACCTGGGAGGTCCTACTACCTGAACTTCAGTGAATGTTTGTTGTAAGTTTCAATGAAAATATTTTCTGCTGGCATGTTGGAGACTGGTCTTTAGGTAATGCTGAGATTGAGAATGGATTAATGGTCCTTTCCCAAAGGAAGGAAACAACTTACAGCTCAGATTGTGTCCTATCCATTAGGTCAACCTAAGGATTAACTATTAAGTTCATTTCCCTGTTCTGCTTAGAAGTGGTTGTGTAAACTCTCTCCCAAGCCCTTCTGGAGAGCTCATTAGGCACCTTGCCTATGCCAAGACTATCTTAGAGCTTAAAACTTTCACATTTCCATTCAGTCTTTATTTACCTACCGTTGCCAATTCATGCTTCTTTCTTCTAATGCTGATGATGCTCTTCAACTCCAATAGCTTTTTCCTCCCTGTGAAAAAAAAAAAAAATAAGAACAGCAGTGAAATATTTTCTATCACTGTGGTGGCTTGACCTTGGCTGGATGCCAGCTGCCCACCAAGCCACTCTGACTCCCCTCACTTCCCCTCTCATCTGGATCGGGGGAAGAAAAGATAAAACTCATAGGTTAAGACAAAGGCAGTTTAATGAAAAGCAAAGCAAGGCCACGTGTGCCTATGTAAAAGAAAGCAAGATTTATCATCTAATTTCAGTCATCAGGAGATGTCTTGCCCCTTTTCTGGGAAGCAGGGCTCCAAACACAGAGCAGTTGTTCCAGGGGACATGATGATGTGTCCCCTCCCCTCCTCCTTTTCCCAGCTTTTATTCTTAAGATGACATCATATGGTATGGAATATCCCTCTGGTCAGTTTGGGTCAGCTGTTCCAGCCTCCTCCCTTCCTAAGATCTTGTCCACCCCACCCCATGGCAGGGGAACGTTGAACAAGCAGCCTTGGTGCTGTGTGAGCCCTGCCCAGCAGCAGCCACAGTGTAGAGGTGTTACCAGCACCTTCCCAGCTCCCAGTGCACAGCACTGCACTGGCAAGGCTGCTGGGGGGAAAATTAATTGCAGCTCAGTCATACCTAGTGCAATCATTGCAAATAAATGAGTGGTGATGAAGATGGATGCTTCATCTGCATGTAGTTTACATATTTGAAACTTGAAGTTTTGCTGCATTTTGGGACATTGTAGCTTTATTCAACAAGGGACGACCTGACGGAATTGAAGTCCATCACTCTTTACAATTCTTTCTTTTCAGCCTTTGAAAGGCACCACTGAGGGGCTTTATTGTGTGGTGAAAAGTGATCAATTTTTATAATGCAGTTATAGCAATCGTGATGTCTCCAGGCAGCTTTCAGCATTCTTTATTGTAGTCACACAGTGAAGAATTTTGTTTCCTGATACTTTTAGAAGAAAAAAAAAATAAAATGATCAAACCAAACACCCAAAACCCACCCCAAACCAAACAAAGCCACCAAACAAACCATCCTGGCTAACAAAATCAGGTACTCTCAATGTCTAAACTGTTCTGCCTGTAAGGAAAAGACAGTGTAAAGCTTGATCTGCTGTGCTTCATTGTTCTTTGGACCAATGCTACAGCTGTTGACATCCATCAGTTGTTTCAGGTCAGAACTGGGGCTGCTGCAAACCAGGAGTTTGGACAGATTCCTCTGGTTCTGATTTAAAGAAGTTTCATTGTTTTGTTTTCTTCATTTCAGTTGGAAGCTTGGGTTTACTGATGGACTTCTGTAGTTGTATGTATTTTCAAAATATTTTCATCCTGAAACCTGAAATAAAAAGACTGAATTTCTGAATTACTTCATAAAATACTTGAGTAATTTTCCTGAACCGCCTCCATGCTTTTTCTCACAGCTTTTCCAAGTGGAAGCTACCAAATTGACTTAAAACTTTCCCAATCATAGATAATAAAAATGCATCAGTGATCTTTATGTTTCTAAAATAGTCTGTTTCACTTCTGCCATTCCACAAATGCTTCTGGGTGTCTGAGAAAACCAGAAGTGGTCCTGTCAAATAGGGAGAGATGAAAGAACGTGTTTAATTCAGGTGATACTTCTCTGACTTTCTGGGGACATTCCACCATGAGCAGCTTGTAGGACTTCTTGTCTCTAAAGAGGTTTGAGTTGTAAATCTCTGATCATTCCCTATTAGTCTCTAATGAAAAGAAAGAACCATTTCTTTGTGAGTGAGAGCTTTGAATGATCAGAAGGGTACAAGGAAGCTCTCCACTAGTGCTGCTGTTGTCTTGGGGTAACAGTACCTGCAGAATGCTTTGCATCAGAGTAACCAGCATTTGGATTTGAAACTCTTGCTTGATGGTCATCTGGTCAGAGGCAACACTGAAGTGCTTCCTTGCTGGGTGAATTTGTCAGCTTGTGTTGTGTGGTGGGAAGTTAAAATGTGGCTGTTCTGGATAGCTCTAATACTGACTGGAAAGGAGCAAAATTAAACTGAATCACGCGCTCTTAGTTTCCTTTCAGAATATTTGCTTGTCATTTTCCTAATAGCACTACTATTTATTCCTGTTTGCATATGGTTTCTGTTCCTGTGTATCCGAGCAGAGGGAATGGAGTAGGAAATCTTTCCAAAGCCAGACATTGCCCTCTCCTGGATACTGCACGAATGATAGTGCTGCCAGGAGCACCCAGCCCCCACCATGAAGTACAGATGCCATCCCTGGGCATGTCGACTGTCAGCCTTAGTTAAGTCTAATTCCATTACCTGAGCTGACTTGAGTCACTTTTAAGCTTTGATGAAAGACAAAAACTTAATGGAATGTGTATCATAAGAGAAAAACGTTTTGGGTGACAAAATAATTTCATTCAAAGTGTTGTCTTATCAAAACGTCTACAAAGCAGGGACTCATCTGCTGACTCATCAAAAGGGTTATTTATAGTGTACTGCTGCTTCAAGTAACATTGTTTTTAGCTTAAAACAATCTGTTCATCTGCTGCATTTCAGCAGATGCTTCATTTAAGAGAATAGTCAACTTATAAAAAGTTTAATAAGATACTTTAGATCCTGAAACATATGTACACTATAAATAATCTCCAGTTAATCAGCCTGGATTTTAAGTCTTCATATTTGGATACTTTCCTGAATATGTCACTTTCTCTTTTAGAATATGTCTTAACTTGTGGACTCAAATACTTAACATAGTGTGAAGGGAAGATCTATTTCTGTAGGAAAAAAAAAAAGTCACTTTACTTAATAGTAGTGCTTAAAAGATGATGGAAATATTTCTCTGAGCCATTAAAGCCTATCAGGTTTTGAACTCCTGAAGAACATAGGCTTGACAATACCCTTCAATAATCAGCTGAAAGAAATATCTGCTTTAACAGCATCTTTTTATACTGAAAAAAACCCCACAACACTTCATCAGTCCCTGACTCTCCTGACAAGCTGCATCTATTTTTTTTCAGTATCTCCAGTACTAGTTATAGAAGTTTCTTCTGGTGTAATCTAAGTGGTTTGCTTCATTTTGATTTGAAAATAGCTGGCACTTTCGTGCTTTGTGTTAAGTAGTGAAAAATAAGGCCTTGTAAAAAACTTCACAGACACTTTGGTACATGAATTGGTTCTCTTAGAATAAAATGCTTCCATGACTCATCCTATTCAAAGTATCAGGTGGAGCGAGGGTGGCAATCAGTGGAAGAAGCAAACAAGCAAACAAACACCACCCCCTTTGGTGATCACGTTTCTCATTTCATGACCACCAAAAGTAACCTAATATTTTCTTTCCTGCAGGAAGCAGGCAGTGCTGAAGGTATTGCAAGACAGTTTTTGTACTGGGCATCTCCAAGTATTTATTTTTTTTTTAAAGCCAAATCTGACCTCCAAAGTCTTGTGCTTCAGTGGTCTACAGTCTTGTCTTACAGTGGTCTTCAGTCTTGTTTCTAACCTGGTATGTTAACATTGTATAATTAGGCCAGCACTTAGGATGTAGACAGACAAGCATGTGAAGTATATATTTTTTATTAAGAAGCAGTTTTTAAACTGCATTTGTTGGTTTGCAACTTTCAGGTATTATTTTAGTCTAGAGAGTAATCCTAAATAAGTGTTTGTTTAGGTTCTGAGGTTTGGCTGCTTTTTGTCTAGCAAAATGCTTTGTAACTTCACGGAGGGAAATACGTGATACTGTCAGCTTTATAAATCAGTCTGGTCTGTGATATTTTAGGTCAGAAAGCAGTGAAGGGAGTATGAGCTCATGTCTAATGTTCACTTCCCATTCTTTTAACTCTGTTTTTAAATTCTGGTTTTGTCCATGTTTATCAACTTTTCCTTCCTCCAATAAATAAGGATGGAGGTTGATCCTAAAAGAGGTATATTGTGAATAGATTTTATTCCTATGCTAAAACTTCTGTGTGATAGCTGGGTGTCTATATGGTTGAAGTCTAATGCAAAATAGTGAAGACTCCTAAGTTTTAAGTAATTTTTTTTAAAGTCCTCTAAATACACATCAAGAGATATGTCCTTGATACCACAAACTTCTTATTAATGAGAAGTGCTGAGTAAGTGTTGTGAGTGTGGATTCAGATACAACTAGTGAAATGCTCAGTGTCTCTGGGGTACATCTGAGCTACAGTTTTATGCAGCGACTTCTCAACGACTGTTTCATTTCCAAAAGGCAACTTTCATTAGTTGGTGACTCAAGCTTCTATAAATAATGCCTTAAGTAAGGCAGACTAGTGCCATATTGTATCAGTGTCTGCATAACAAGAGCAAGTGAGAACTGAGTCATTTTAGTGACTCATCTCATGTTAGACCCAGTGTTATGCTCTACAGCATAAAATCTACTTACAGTTGTGTTTCAGAAGGCCACTTGGATGGAATGCATTGCACTGATCAGAGAAGCAGAAGATGCTTGGCTTGTATATAGCAGAGATCATGTCTAAATGAATGTTTTCCTTCAGTGAGTGGCCAGTGTTCTGTAGTTATCTGGCCTTCCTGGAGGCAGCCGATTCCCTTCACCTGCTGAGGGAAAAAAAGAACATTGAAATTGATCTTCATATGGAGTGCTTCATTTGGCTACTGCAGGGCCTGTACTGCCACAATGCATTGCCTGATGCTGCAGACAATAAGGCAAGAGCTGATTCTCAGGAAGGAGCCACCAGCAGTTGTGGCTCTTCTCCTAATTCACGTTGTTATAGCAACAAGGTAATTTATATATTGACTGTGTACAAAGCTCAGCTCCTTCACTTGCAGTTTTGTGCAGATAGACCTGCTCGTGCAACATGTATTGAATGCACCTTCATATATATTGCAGCATGCCAGTTACTGGAACACTTGTGGCCCTGGATAAGAAATGCAGCCTTTTGTTTTTTTTCATTTTATTTCCATGGAGTAACAACAGCACTTCAGGGAGTTTTAAGTTTTACTTTCTTTACATAAGCTAACCTTCCATTTAAAGACTGAAGTCTGAACCAACTCCATTAATAACTTGTCATCCTCCTTTTTTATTTTTAAAGCCTCTCTGTGTCCATGCCTCTGGGTAATTATACCTTCTAGAGAAGCTGCACAGTTCAGTAACAGTATTTACTGTACACTGAGAAAGTGGAGACAAACTCAGAGCTGCTGGCAAGTCTGTGTTGTATTCTTCTTACTATGGATGACTCACTCTTGGCATTTAAGTTCCTTCATTTTCCAAAAGCATCCTTGTCTGATCTGAAGGAGGTAGAACATTCACTAACCGTGTCTCATTCCATAGCTGTTGCCTTCATTTGTCCCTTTGCCTTTCACTACACATTCAATTCACCTTTTGGATCTCCCAGAACAAACCTCGGTGTGACCCAGGGAGGAGAAATGGGGAGGTGGGTTGTGAATTTAGTCCCAATCCCAGAAGGACTTGCTCTGTGGCAGGTGGTACTAAAGTAGTGTGTCTGGAGTATTAAGAAAATATTTGTACTGGAACAGGATTGGACTAAATAACCAAAGAGGAAAACTTTTATTGCCTACCAGAGTATTGGGTCAGTTTTAAGTATATAGGTAGAGATTCAGGTGTTTGCTTAGAAAGTAAAAATTATCTTTATTAGCTATGTCTATTAAAAGTCAAACTGGGCTGAGAAGTTTATAAGATTTAAAGGCACCTATCATGCCTAAACCGACCCCATCAGCCTTCTGTGATGAAACTTTCTTCCTCTGTATGCTTTCTATTTGAAGTTTGTGTTCAGCTTCATGCAGACACCTCCCAATAAGAGAAAGCAGTGCTGATTTAAAAGGAAAATTCAACCTCTCATTCTTTGCCATTGCCTCTCAAGGCATGACCTTCATCCCCCTCACCCTCTGCTGGAATGCACTCAAGGAGGCTTTTTGTAGGATGCCTCAGGCTTGCTGTGCTACCTCAGGAGCCTGCTGCTGCTTTTGTTCTTCCCATGCATTCTTTTCATTAGTCTTAGCAAGAGTTGATTTTGCCCTATATAAGTAATCCACATATATCTTTGTAATCTTCTTTGGGACTGAAAGATCAAGACTGTTTCATGGGCACTAAAGTTCTTTTAGTTGAACATTCCCATAATCAGTTCTTAGTTTATGCCTGTACAAAGGCAGAAGAATATGCTTCTCTGACAAAGCGTGCAATATAGCATGCCACAGCTCCACATTATTACCTGAAATATAATCCTAAATATGAATAATTCCTCATTTTTTCCCCCATTAATTTTTAGAGCACATCAGATGTAGCATAAAAAATACATGAATTGCCTAGATATAGCTCGTTATAGAGGCTGAGTGGTCAGATGTCTTGCAACTCTCTACACAGTCCATCATAATAATATTAGTAGTGTCAGAAAACTAGTGCTCTTCTGATACATTTGTTCTAGTTTTGAATTTTCAGTTTCATTTTAAGTTAGATGTTACAAGAAATGCTCAGTTTATCAGTCTAGTGAAATGGAAGCCAATTAACTTTTTT